>JAYKAV010002792.1:83705-142967 GCA_035582835.1 Phoebastria nigripes | reverse complement strand
GGAAAGGAAAGGAAAGGAAAGGAAAGGAAAGGAAAGGAAAGGAAAGGAAAGGAAAGGAAAGGAAAGGAAAGGAAAGGAAAGGAAAGGAAAGGAAAAGAAAGGAAAGAAAAGGAAAGAAAAGAAAAGAAAAGAAAAAAGAAAAAGCTGTATAGCACATGCTTTTTTCTTTTTGCATATTTGAGTCATGCAAAAGAAAAAAATGTAATGTAGGTGCTTGGATGACAGCACCTTTACAAGAACTGAGGTGGAGGAAAAAGAAGTATTATCTTAGTATTTTAACTCTGAAGTAAATAAAGGAGGCAAATAGCATTCTTCAGTAAGTTTAAGAACAGAGGCACTATATGAAAGAAAGCATTTCCTCCCTCAAAATAAGATGTGATTTTTGGTTCATTGAGTATCACTCTTTGATCAGAGACTTTACATCTACTGTAGTCACTTCTGTGATTTTGCACAAAATCCATCCTTTTCAGTTCTTTTAATGCCCTATTTTTGCCTAACAAGAACCTAATATATACATATATTTAACTTACCAACTAGAAGCTATGAAAGCAGTGAGAATAATTTCAAATTATGAGCAAAACCAAACCACTAAGAGGATCTGTCCCTTGCTCAACCCACCCATGATGTAGTAGGAGTAGGGTTGGGAGATTTCCAGGTTTCTAGTCTTTCTGCCTAGAACATCATACAGAGGCTAAAACACTCTTTTTATTAATCTGTAGTAACAGTGATCACTCTGCTACCTGCTTTATTCCTTGATGCTCAAAGGTAAGGCACAGCTTTGGAGTACAGTCCTTTTTAGTGAGATGGAGCACACCTCTTCAAACAGAGCCTTTTCTTATTTTCTTTCMATTAGTATCATCTTCTACTGCATCTAGCTCCTGCCTCACTAGAAAACAATTGAAAGCACAGCTATTGCAGTAGGGCTTGTCTCTAAATTAAGTGATAGTAAAAGTGCATATGCAAAAGATAGGGGGGATTTTTTCAAATACTGCTGGCTGATGTAAAGTATTTATTTGAAGTTTGTTCCCCGTGTCTCTCAAGTCTGCTATTTAACTTATTTCTTACCTTTTAGTTAGGAAGTTTTTTTTTTAAAAAAAAMCAACCAAAAAATTAAATAAAATTATTTCCAGATGCTAGTCTTTTTACAAAATTTGAATTTGCATTACTGTTCATTTTAGATGACAAAATATTTATATATTCAGCAGTTCCATGAAATGGAGTAACTTTACCCCTTTTGGCATGCATACATATTTCTTTGCTTATTTTTGAGAAATCTTTTAAATTCTTAGACTTCAACAGAATTCAAACATATACTTTTGCTCTGATAAATGAGAGCCAGTTGCATTATGTCACTTGTCTTTTGTTCACCTTAACTGAATAAGAATTGAAAAATTGGTCAATGAAAAACGACAAAAAAAGAAACATATTTTACTTTTTAAAATTTGGAGAAATAATAATTTTAATATTAAACTAAAAATATTATTTTTCATTTTCCCCCCAAATATTCCCACATCATTCAAATATTGTCAAGCAATAGATGATGGAAAACTATTTCTGATGAGATGATCAGATATAACTGAATTTTCCTAAGGATTCATATGTCCCCTATTTCCATATTTCCATAACTTGTTTTTTTACTTTATCAGCAATATCATGAATAAATATTTTCCGTTAGGCATTACAGAGTGATCTGCAGAAAATGTATAATTTAATGTCAAGAATCTTAAAAAATATTCTAGTAGATTTTGAATATTTTTAATTTTCACTATTTCACTGGTTTTTGTCGTAGATTTATTTCTATGTTGGATTTATTTCATATACCCAGATCATGTCCCAGGTTAAAAAACCTTCTTTCTCTATTATGTGTTCCTCAAGTGCCCATACGTTTAAAAGGGGACATGATAAAAAAGGATGCTTTATAGAGCATATACTAAATATTATTGAGGGAAATGAAGATAAATATGTGGAAGTATAGTAAGCTGTGACATACCGTTAACCATTTTATCACCTGTAATGTGTCTTGCTGGACTCCTTTGGCTGTTTAACTGTCTTAGAAACCCTAAATAAATCCATTTTTTTAAACTGGTGCTTTATCAGCTGGAATACCATTGCTGCTTAAAAGATTTTAATATCCTAGCTCCATTCATCACAGCTGCTGTCATGTCACAGCACTTAGCAGAACGTCCCACTGTCATATGAGAAGTTAGCACACCTGCTGAAAACTGTGAATATTATTAGCTGTATTACAATGCAAATTTTTTTCATGCACCAGAAAACTGTATCATTTGGATATGAAGCATCTGGATGAGAAYGACCTGGTCTCACCTGAAAAGTGGAAACTTTTTTTCCCCAAAAGATTTGCTTTCCTGATAAAACAATAGTGTATTATATTTCACATTCTGTTGTACTTTTTGGCTGACTGAGTTTTGCTGAGAAATAACTAGCCAAAATCCCTGTTCTGGTTTAAACGTTCTCGATGACCTGGATTATTTTTTCTTCCACCAACAACACACCACTGAAGCGGAGCGCAGCTTTTTGCGCGCCCAGGTGTCCCTCCAATCTCCATCGCTGTTCCAGATATCAGCCCTGCAATTCCACCTCCTTCAGGAGGATTGCTCCCAAACACCATAGAAATGACTTCTGTGTTTTGAAAGCAAAGGCTGATTTAGGACCTGCCCCCCTCCATCCCCCCTGAAGGCTCACAGCCTCATTTCGCAGTGCGTCTTGCTGTGGTCACACCTGATTACCCCACGCGCGCTGGGGTCTGTCGTGTGCAGCGTGAAAGCCAAGTGCGGGGCCAACAGTATAAAAAACCCCTCAGCCTAATTCAGCAATTGGGACTCCAGCTGCAGCTTCACCAAGCAGCCAGTTTTCCTTACACTCTCCACTGCTCGGATAATAGGTGTGACATTTTGTTTCTCCCTTTGCTGGAAGGAGACACTCRGGCAGAAAGATCTTCCAGCACATGCCTCCGGCCCCGAGTAAGAGGGCAATTATGCTTCGCGGTTCAGGGGCTGACACCTTTTCCAGGGTGGTCAAGAACCACCGTCCCCTGCTCTATCACTCTGCTGAAAATGAGGCCTGATGGAAAAACAGAGCGAACACACTTYCTGCAAATTTATGCTGTCAGGTAGTTATATACAGATAAAACATGTCAGTCACATAATTAGGTAGGATGCCTGTGCCATTTCTTCCCCCCCCTCAAAATCTGATACCTAAGCAGAATTGCTTGCCAAGTATGTGGCACATAGGTTTAACTATTTCAGATAAACCAGAGCTGTCCATGGATTAACATTGACCTTCTAGGTTAGAAATTGTAGCTCTATTTGCCGTTTCTCCCTATGTCACTTCTGCTCTTCGTTAGTCCTTCAGGAATGGGACAGCTTATGCCACTGCAGTTCAGTTTCATATATTGGTTTATATCTTCAATTTCTGAGAGTTGTCGCCTTTATTTCACTTTAGAAGAAATCTCTGTCTTCAAATACCACTGCAAGGGACTACAGCAATTTTGTAAACAGAGTTAAAATATTGACCACAGCATTAGCAAAGATATTGTAATCTTATAAATTAGGTTTCAGTCATGAGAAGATTTGCTGGATATGAAACTGTAATAGTACTCTTTGCAGCACTCACTGGCTGCAACAGACAAAAGACTACAACTCTGACAGAACAGCAGATTCAACCCCAGTAAGAAACATACCTTTTTTTATCAGTGTTAACATTCTATAGATTGCACCAATTAAGGAGTATGATCCAAAACCACAAGTTTAGGAATATAGTTCCAACTGAGCATTTTTACAGTCAAGATATCATAAGAGCAATGTGATCCAATTAAATAAATAAGCAACAGGTGAAAATTATCAGCTTTGTGGCTGAGCCGCTGCAGTATTGTCTTTGAACAAATCCCACACAGCTTCCSTCAAATAAAGAAACAAGCCACTAAGGGAATGGTTCACCCTGTAAGATACTATAAAATGTACCATCAAAGACAAGCTACATTCACCAGAGGGCAACCCAGCACTTTCCAGCATGAAAAACGTTCTGTTTTATAAATATTCATATATAGGTAAGCCAGCTATAGTCAGATTCTCGAAAGCTCATAAACAGAACAGCAACAAACATGGCAGCTAAGTTATTTCCAAGTGAAACAAATTGAGCTTCTCAGAATAAAAGGAGAGACCAATAGCAAATGCCTTTAAGGTTTAAAACTGCATAGCAGCATTTAAAGCTTTTATTTTCTTTATTGTTGCAGGTATCTGTAAGAACAGATGGTTTCAAAAATATGTGTTTCCATTTAGGCTTCTGCTGTACTGTATTTATGGGAGTGTATAGTCACAAGACATATGCCACCTAGCTTTGAGCTATGATTCATTCAGCTGCAGAGCTGTATTAGGTGAAAATCTTTTGCAGCATTGAAGAAGTTGCTGGAATTTTGTAGGAATAAAACTCCTGCAGTTTGAAGCACTCTACCCTGTTTCAGTAAGAATAACTATACCTGATATTCTGTCCAGAAGAAAGACTAAGGAAGAAGAAAGAGTAAGTGGTTCTTGTAGATCCAGGAGGTAGTCTGTTATTCGATTGTCACTGACAAAGACCAAGGAAAAAATCTCACAATGCATGAGAGTAATGAGAATAAATTAGTTCATGAAATCTAGTCCTGAAGTCTCATTTCCAACTGCAGATCTAATGCACGATCCATAAAARTTACTTTTCCCTTCTGCAAAAATATATGTGGCTGGGTACATGTACAGTTGTGTATCTTTATGTACACAGAAGAGCCATAAGTGCATTTTAAAAACATGCTGCGTTTTCTCCTTTCAGCTGTACTTTTTGAATGATGCTTTATGGAACCTATTAGTTCTGTTAGAGTCCTTCTGAAAAAGAGTGGAAGGTGACAGAGAATTAATCAGAGCCTTCTCCTGGCATTAATCCATTCAGGGGCTGAAGATGTATTTTCTAAGGGCTGAAGCACAGACACCTACATGTCATAGCTGCAAGATTTGTTCTGTATGTATATAACCATACTACTGACAGAAAGAAGCAAGGGGAGAGGGAAGTCACCTATCATTTGAGTCTCAATACAAGCTGCCAACAAGGCTCTTCTCTCTCCTGCTCCACSTTCCTCGCTGTGAATCCTGTGATCGCAGCCAAACTGTGGTTTTGGAAATACGTAATGTAGGAAAGAAAAAAATTTAAATTTCCACACACTAATGAACCCACTTAAGAACAGTCTAAATTTGGTGACACATTTAGGCTAACACGGGAGTTCACCTCTGTCTATTCCATGTACCTAGCGCTGTGGGCTCCAGAGCCAAAGAAAGCAAACTATTGGGGAAAACAAAGCAAGCCGGAAAGCTTAAATGCAATAAAAAATATCCTTTCCTTATCAAAGAGTGAGGAGACATTGTCATCCTTCCATGTGAAACAGCTAGAAATTTAAAGAACTTTTTCTTTTAACACTGGTTGATTTATTCTGGCCGATTTCCTTAGTCTTGCAAAAGATTTCTGCCTATATGACTCTGAAGCTCGATGAATTGCAGCTCAAAAATGGGAAGATGTACATATGTTTCTGATCATTGTTAAATGTACTTGACCAAATTCTGAAGTGAAGAATGTTTTCACTTTGGAAATACTTGAAAATGTACTTCTTTAAAAGCTTAGTTTGCAAGAAAAGTGTCAACACTGTTTTGAGACTCAGCAAATATATTTATAGCCATTCTAAAAAAAAAAAAAAAAAAGCAAAAAACAAAATAAGCTTCTTTCTATTTTAATACCAGATAAGTGTACAGGCAACCCACATGGAGTTTCATAGATAAGCTATTGACAAGATGATTTGCTTTGACTGATCAGCCATATAGACAGGTCTTGGCAGCCTTGTCATGATTATTCAATGCAGGAGTTGCAGGCCAGACTCTAAACTCATCTCATATGCAGTAAACAGAACAATAATTGCAGTTATATTACATATACAACTGTAGGTGTATATGTATTATAGTGTAACATGCTACTTATGTTGTAGCCAGATCATWAGATAAGATTTAGGGTCAGAACTTTGCACTCCTTTCTAGGTACATCATACAAGTCATAGGTATGCAAGGAATTAAATAATACATTCCAAGGTGAAGTATAGATACTATCGAACAGTTGWATGCTCATAGGAGGATATTAAAGGAATTCTTTAATTTTTCCCCATAAGCTGGGAAAAGCTCAAAGAAATGTTAATAGAGAATAAATCTACTATTAAAGGGCATCTCTCTTTAAATGCAGGAAGACTTTTAAAAATAATCTTTCAGTCCCTGAACCAAAATTTCAAACTCTTTTCAAACTTTTCATTTATTTGCTCAGACTTCCAGCACATGCAACAGCTATTGCAGATATATGTCAGACTGATGTCTTTTGTGGGAATCTTCACTTTAAAAATTGAGGAGAAAAATTACCTGTATTTCACACAACCTACTGAATGGAAAGGAACGCCTTTTATTCACTCAGATACTACACGCTCAGATTACTAACGTAGGTGCAGAAGCTTGCTTTTATAACAACAGTATCAGCTGGACTCAACACTACCCTTCCATGAGGAATGGGCTAGGGAAAATGACACATCTGGGATAATTCTGGGAATTTGGTAGGGGAAAAAAAGTACAGCCTGAAAAAAGTTGTACATGTCTGTGCTAAATCTACACTGTTGCTGTACCTTGTTGCAGCTGGTGGCTGCCCAGGGATCCAATTTAAAGGAGATTCCCTCAATACAGAAATGTAACAAAACAGGGAATACTCTTTCCCTGAGATCTCTGCTAGTTCAGGAAGAGACAGCATACTGTTTTCAGTGTGCTACAATCCAAGCTGCCATTTTCCTAACAAGGTAAATGGTGAAGACACTCAAAGACTTGTGACCATGCAAAAAGAATATTTGCCATTACTCATTTGGTAATTTCCAGGATGCTGGTCACTGCCTCGATGTAGCATGGCACTATGAAAGGCAAAGGGCTTGGGCGTCCTTTACTTCTGTGTTCCCCCCATCCCAAATCACCACTTTTGGTGGTGTTAAATTTACCAAACCTCACTCACACAAACTGAAATTGCATTGGAGTATGGTTTCTTGTTGTAGGATTATTTTTAAAGACAGCAGATTCTGTGCCCCAACTCCTGCTTATGTCAAGGGCACTTTCAGGTCCTCCTGTTGTGTATTGTACTGAACATCGGATCTTAATTCCCTTGCTCTGAAGCCATACCATATTTAGTTAGGCCCATAAAAAAATAAATGGCCCTAGAAAATGTTCTTTTTTGTCACATAACAGAGTATTCCAATTTGAAATGTGTTTACGTTTCTAGGTTGCATTCTCTCACCCAGACATATGCAGATTTATCCATCATGTATACTTCCAGAAAGAAGTTAAAAAGTCTGAGAATGTATTTAATAAGGAGGACATTTAAAACCACCATTTTCTAATATTAATAATGGATGATTATTTGGCCGTATGATATCAGATATTGCATAAAAGTACAGATTGACAGCATCATAATACCTATTTTTTTACTGTATTATTAAACAAGCAAAAAGAACAATTAGAATGTGTTTCATAACGGAAAGTAATGAATGGTAGCATAGGAGGTTTTTCCCTCCTACATGCTTTGCCTGAGAATAACACTGAAGCAGGAATACTGTATGGCTACACTTATAAACAAAACGCTAAAACTTAGTGTGGGAATGAAACAAAGCACCTGTTTAACAACTCATGTGACAACTTCACAACAATTAAAAGAAGGAATATCATGCTAAGAAATGAAAATTACCATTCTTATGCTCTGTTTTTCTGAATTTAAACCAAAACATGCACTGGCATTTGGATTTAGATTCACAACCTGTAGGGGGAGGAATATTATAAACTTCTAAAAGTTTCACCAGAAAATTAATGTCTCCATCCTGCTGTTACGCTAAAATTATGGAAAAGGAACCCAGCACTGTAGGTTTAATGTTGCTGAGGAAATAGCAGTTTTCCCACTGTCAGGACAACATGCAGAACTATGATAAACCTGCTCTAAGAAATGCTTACTTTCATGTAAAAATGCATAGTAAATCATTTCTCCAGGAAAAAAGAATTTGTGCTGCACTTGAGATCATCATAGTGTCCAACAGAAGAAGGACAGTATAAAGATACACATTGGAAAGTTCTTCCGAATAATAAAAACACAAACATGAAATACAGCCCATCTCAATAGACTCTTGTTTCAGTTAGCTGAACAGTCTGGATGGAATTTTGTTAGTGCAGTAAAGCTAACAACTCTGCTCCTCTGTCACAACGTTTTAGTGAGTACAGCTCAACTTCTTTTATCAAATACGTTACCCTTGTGCTAAAGCATTCCTTTGAAGTTGTCACTTTTGATTGGGAAGGGTTCAGCACTTGGGCAGACAGAAAAATTATTTGCATGCAATCATCAGCACAATTTTTTTTTGAGCTCCCTAGATAGACCAATCCAATCAAGTTTATGAATGAGTCTGATTAATAATGATTAATACTGAATCAAAGTAGAAGTTGCAGAAGTTGCTGCACTATAGTATTTCTACTGCTCTGTAATAGATTAATCTGTAGTTTGTAAATAGTTGTGTTTGTGTACAGTTACACACCCCCCCCCCCCCCCTGGTTTAGCCTATCCCGTTTTCCTCTTAAAGACCTAATGTCTAGTGGTATGAAGCTCTGTCTGGAGGAGTATTTATGTCACTCACCTTTTTCTCTAACTGTGATATGAATGCACTTAAGCAATCTTGTAACTGCTGTCCCTTCTGATCACAAAATGCCATTTGGTCTATAAGCCAATCAGTTTTGCCAAGTTTGCAAATTACCAGAGGGACCACATTTGTAGTCTTTAGAAACTGACTGTTTCATACATTGTTTTGATGGCTTAGATGTTAGACATTATTTAGACATTAGAACCCTCCCTTACTCATTAGCAGTTTATTTCATAAAGTCATCTTTAATGAGAAACTTTAGTAGTGGACTGAGATCAGTTAAGTGAGTGAGAAGGAAAATAAACTCTCTGAGAAAAATATAACTCTCTTAAATATGAGAAAAAAAAAATATACCCCATAGCTAACAAAAGTAATATGATAAATTACAGACTAAGAAGTTATCTTGATCCTGCATTTTCAAATACTCCTCTCATTTCATTTCTGTCCTCCATTGATTTATTCTAACATCTGAAATTTGTAGAGAAGTCCACTTGTATACAACAACCTCCGGTAGAGGTCACTCCTTCTTATTCCCACCAAAAAGTATGGAATTTCCACCCAAAGTAAGCATATCTCAGGTCTGATCTAATACGGGCCTTTTTCCATTTACAGAAAAACTGAAATCTTCTTAGGGCAAGAAACACATTTTCTTGCAGTGACATGTACTTTTTTGGCATTCAATGGCGATGATGACAATAAATATAGCTCCTAGAGACCTCTAATTGTGGTCCATAGCTACATACTGTGCATGTGACAGTGAAACGTAGCATGCCTCTTGACCTATGGGAAGGTGTTCAGCTAATTTGTTCCTTTTTATAGAAATAACTCATGTCCTTGGTCTCACAGCGAGCGGAGAATGTGCCTCTCCTTTGGGTAGAATCTAGGTGCCTCTGTTCCAAGCAGTTTCAGCCATTTCAGCAATATAATAAGACTGTGTCATAAACCCCACTGTTCTCATCATATTTACTCTATATTTTTGTCCGAAGCCACATAGATGTTGATGATAGGTTATGGTTTTATGACATTTATGGGTATATTATACCATCTGACTGTAAGCTTATGATATTTAGAATGACAGGAATGCAAATAAAGTAAACTAACACACTGTTTCTTATATGGATATTCAATGTGAGCAACAAAAAAAGTATACTTAATATGAATAAAAGGCTAAACGTTAAGATAAAATTTGTACACAAATGAGTATCACTATTCCCACATTCATTCATCCTTTCATCTGAGGCTTTCATTACAGTATTTTGTATTTCTCTTATAAAGAGCTGAATGTGCTGTGACAGGTTTTTTTTTTTGCTGTTGTCTTTGCCCGAATTTTATTGCACACAGTGCTGGCCTTTGCTAACACAGTGAACAGAATTATAATTCCATCATCTATTATATTTATACTACCAGGAAATTACAAAATTGATCAGTGGATCACATGTCTCAAATGATAGTGAGGATACAGGTTGGAAGTCAGTATGACTTTTTCTCCTTTTTGCTGGGAAATTTCAGCTGAAAATTGAAATAATTAAAATATTTAAGACAAAGCTGATTAATGATCCAGATGTTCATAGAAATCTATGCCTGTGAGCTAATCCTTTAAGAATGATTACTGATAAGGTAATGTGTTCACACAGTTAGTTCCTCTTGTCTGATAATAGGGCTTAATATCCTTGACATGTTAAATGCAACCCTGAAAATAACAAAGCAGTTATCACCAGAAAATATACTAACAAAACATTACATATATCCATCTATACAGAGGTCCAAAACTGGTTTTCATCGTTGTTGCTAGAAGTAATGCAAGATAAAGAACGTGAATGTAATTAAAGTGTGAAAATATCAAGTAAAAGGCCACTCCTAAGTGATCTGTCTTATCTCAACAAATGAGAGAATGGAGTGATACAAACATAAGTCTAACCAAATATACAGATGTAGAATTGTTGTGGTTTAACCCAGCAGGCAGCTAAACACCACAGAGCCGCTTGCTCACTCCCTGCCCCCCCCCAGTGGGATGGGGGAGAGAATTGAAAAAAAAAGTAAAATTAATGGATTGAGATAAAGACAGTTTAATGGAATGGAAAAGGCAGGGAAAATAATAATAATAATGGTGATAGAATATACAAAATAAGTGATGCACAATGCAATTGCTCACCACCCACTGACCGATGCCCAGCCAGTCCCCGAGCAGCAATCGCTGCTCCCCAGCCAACTCTCCCCAGTTTATATACTGAGCATGACATCATAGGGTATGGAATACCCCATTGGCCAGCTGGGCTAGCTGTCCTGGCTATGCTCCCTCCCAGCTTCTTGTGCACCTGCCAGACCATGGGAAGCTGAAAAGTCCTTGGCTAGTATAAACACTACTTAGCAACAACTAAAACATCAGTGTGTCATCAACATTCTTCTCATGCTAAATCCAAACCACAGCACTATACCAGCTACCAGAAAATTAACTCTATCCCAGCTGAAACCAGGACAAGAATTGAGTTAGTTTATGCATGCACTTTGAGACAATAAGGTTATGAGCAGATCTATATTACACAAAAGACAAGCAGTTTTCAAAGTTAAAAAGCAGCTTTGAGTAAACTTTCTTATAAGTTATTAAATTAATTTTATTTGTAAAATGCATAAATGTAAATTTGATTCAACCATTTGAATGATATTGATAGAATACACTCTTTGTCTAGTTTTTTTTCTCTAAAATAAAACATTTTAGAAATGGATTTTAATTTCTAACTGTTGATAGTGTGTTAAATTATTGGATTATACCGATTGTACTTCTCAAAATATTTGAAAACGTGGTGTTATTTGTAGCCACTCTCTCATAACATAAAGTCAAAAAAGTAAAGTCTCCCAAACAATTTGGAAGATTTGTATTTAAACTTTTAATTTACTGGAAGAAATCCAGTAATAGTTTTTAATATGCAAAAACTTCTGTCAAAATTGAACTATTTAATAGTGTCTTTAATAAGCTAATTTCATCTTTGGGCAACATCTCTGTTATATACACACAGTAAAAACTACTTAATATTTAGATAATGTACATAAAATGAACATCTCTGATGTTCTTCCTTTTCCTAGAAACTACGCATATAATTCAGAACATGTTTTCTATTTTCATCATGACTTTGGTTTGCAGAATTGTTAATTTAAGTTTAACATATTTTAGTACACAGATACTATGTTTCTAGAAGCGTTACATATACAGATAGATTTGACAGATAAAACGCATAACCGTTGTTCTCGCCAGAAGGCAGAACATTCATTTCTGTTCCTTCCATCCTGGAAAAGGCTATATGATATTGTCACTACAGTGCTTTTATTAACATTTCAGGGCAGGGAACAAAATGTTTCATATTTTTCAGTCACTATAAAATATAACCTCACCTTCTTCTTCCCTCTCTATTTGCAATAGGATTACAAAAGTCTATGATATTAAACACACTCCTTCCTCTAGGTCAAATAAATGATAAACTATATAACCCTGCTACAGTTTGATCAAAAGGTGAAGGTGCTCATTGTTAGTAGCGATAAGATAAGCTGTAGATACAATGTACTGTTTCTAAGCCATTGGTTATCAAAAGAAAAAAGAGTTTAATGCATTTCCTCTTTCTCCTATGATGCTCAAGCTCAAATCCAAACTGAAACTCTCCAGCCATGAAAATACAGCAGTTATTAAAAATAAGCTTAAATCCTGGCACACAGCTTCTTTGGTGGGAGGGACCCAATATAATATTGATTATTCACTTTTTGAAAAGTTCTCTTTCTAGAAAAGAATTCTCAGAAAACATACTCCCACTCCCACCTCCCCTTCCCTCCCACCTGAGGTTTCTCAGCTATTTTCTGTCTACTTCTGGCTTCTTGAATTGACTCAGATTTTCAAGTTAAATGATGAAATTGAAATTTCATGTTAGTGAAACAACTGTTAGTAGTATGTAACAGTAAAACAATTAAAACTAAACATTTCTTGAGGAATCATGATAAGAAATTAAAGCATAATTATTTGTTTGATTTCAGAATCAGACATTAGTAATATTTAACGACTAACACCCTTTACCCCAATCATGTACATAAAACTACAATGGTGGTTATGTATAATATTTCTCAAAATCACCCTGTTTCTCAGTGGGAAAAAAAGCTAATTTCAGAGATAAACAAGCTATTCTCAATAACTGATTTAGGGCAATTTAAATGTTAGACTGGGTCAGAGGCAGGACCCTATTACATGTTGTCCCAAAATGTGTGTGTTATCTCTTACATCCCTGCTGGCGATCTAGTCTTTGAACACTGATCTGAGCCCCAGCACTGCAGCAGCAAGAAGAAAAATTCAAAATGGAGATTTGGGTCATGGTTCCTAATATCAGTGAGGCACAGACACATCATTAGATCACACAGACTGAACCTAGATCAGGCCTCAGAACATGAGCTTGTTTATGCTGAATAAGTGATAACACACAATACCTGATTTGATATAAAGTTCAAGTGATATCTAATTTGGCATAAAGTTTGCCTTCACAAAGCTACCTATCAAAATTTTTTGTACAAATTTGAACTGGTTTAATGAGGTTGTGTCAGTTCAGCATTCTGAATCACATAGCCACGGCATTCCTTATCAAGCAGCAGGCACTTTCAAACTGGATTTATTGTTTTGTCAAATCACAGTCCTATTCCATGCATCAAGAGGATCATAAGCAAACAAGGCAACATTTTAATCAGGATACTGCTACCACTCATAATAATTTATATCTCTAAGTTGTGCATCAAAATCCATGCAGGGATTCTTCTCCTATTAAAAATGAGCAAGCAAAAAAACCAACCAAAAATATCTTTCATTAAATTAGCACTTGAAGATATGAGGTCTTTCAACTTAACAATGCTCATTAATATTGAACATGAACTGCTAGGTAGACTTTCGCCTTGCTCCTTCACTTCATTTTTCAGTGTACCGATGGTCATAGTGAATATGAAAGACCTGAATTGCTTATCACCTTATAGATAAGCAACCTTCCCTTTTTATAGAAAACTCTTGTCAAAGTCATCTGCATTTCAGTCTAATGGTGCAATATTGCGATAACGATAATTCTTTCATTGTGACCATCCGGATCAGAAAATGTTTTTTTTGTCTTTGTGCCTGAAGTGCTTGTCCTTAGGAAAGGGGCTTTCAGCTATCATGTGGCAGTAAATGTGTTTATTACACTTTCCACAGACACTAGGACACAGCAAATACTTACCAGCGATATCATTTTGCACATAGCCATAATGTCAACATAAAAAATTTAAGTCATAGTTTGGCATAAAAACCAAACAAAACATAAATCCATCTGCCAAGCAAAGGAAACTTCAGGATGACTACGAGTTTCAAATGAAAAATATTTTTAGGACATTAAAATGGTAACTATTAACCATTACAGAATAATAATACAAGTACAATACAAGAACAATAATACAAGTACAGAATAATAACATATAAAGGGCACCTAACTGTGGGGAAATAAACATTTCTGATATATTACGTAGGGTAAGAATAGAAATATGAATCTCTTTAGCAAACACACATGGAGGTCTCTTTAGCAGAGCTATGCTGATCTATAACAGATTGGGATCTGGCACTCATTTTGTTCTGTCACATAATCACAAATACTGGACCTAATTGTCACCAACTATTTGCATATCATAGACATTTGAATAATAGGGAATAAATGCACTTATGATCTATGAGGAATGAAAACAATGTTACACAGAAAAGAAGTGAGAAAAGTTTTTAACAGTAACATAATGTACATTGGGCAACTCATAAAAGACAAATGTCGGACACAGAAAGTGTAGGGAGATTTACAATATGCTGTACCTGGCCATGTATTTTACGTCTGTGAAGTCTGATAAAAATATGTAAAAAATATGATAGATAACATGGCTTCCTGTTTAACTCCAATTTTCACTAAATGGTATTTTTGATCTAACACACACTTCTGTGAGGAAAAAACTCCTGGATGTGATTTGGATTCAAGTTTGCAGCTATTTAGAACTGAATATATAATTTACAAAACATATAATGTACATATTCAGGATCTGTCACATCTTGATATATTTTAGCTATGTAGTTTAGAAGAGATTTCACATTGAAATAACATCTGTGTTACAACAATGCATCCAAAAGTAATGTATGATAATATATGAAACTCTTCATGCTGAAATGCTCATTTTATAACATGGTTTGTCTCAACATGTACATCTTACCTACGATCATATATTTCATTTTGATCTGCATAATACTTTTTTGTTTGCTTATTCACTTCGTAGGTTTAAAAATCCTGTTAACATTTTTGTATGAGATATTTGGGGAATGATTGATATATTCATATCCATGAGTTTTGTATTCAGTTTCTGTCAGTAAAATTCCAGACTAAAAAACCCACCTGTAACTATCTGGAAAAACTTCATTCTTATAAGTACATTTATGTAAGAACTGAAATACATATAAATATTTCCATTTCAAATAAAACGCTATGAACTAATTCTGAATAATTTTCTCCTAGGAAAAATTCTCCTGATGGGTTAATGGCTTCAGTGGCCACTTGAAGAAACAACAAATTTCAAACAGTATGTACTAAAATTGTACATACACTTTAGCATCATGGTCAAAGAACAGTGTTTGACCATTGGGCAAGAGATGCCACAATAATTATCAGATTTCAATGATTCTTCCTCAGGCAGGTGAAAACTGCAAATGCTGTGCAAACAGTCAGATGGTGAGTCATACTTCCTCTAAGAGTAAGGTAATTTACTCCTCTGAGGTCAGCAAAAACAGGCTTCAAAGCTAATTCTGTCTATCACTTCTGGATAAAAAATACTTTCAAGCAACAACTCACAGAGTTTGGCGTTAAAGCTCCTACTGACTAAGGGCTGTTTTCAGGGAGATAAAGGCATCATGACTCCCCTACTGTTGAGGCTGAATATTGCTTTACTGGCAGTGTAATGGTATGGACCCATTCTCTAGGTATTAACCTATACTGCAACAGTATGTGTGTTGGGACAATTTCATGCTATGTGATGGTACTGAGAAGGCTTTATTAAACCATTTCCACAGCTGCAACGGTATTCTCAGTTTGTTTTTTTTTTTTTTTTTGTCTAATCACATCAATGTAAAAAAATTAGAAAAAGAAATCTCTTTCATATAGATGACTTTTAAGTTCAAAGCAAATGTGCAGATATTTTATCATATAAAATGCATCTACATTACCATGTAAAAATCCAACAGAGATCCATGACTATCAGAATAAAGATTAGCTTCAGTCAAAAAGGCTCTACATAATTACATGGACCACTGAAGAAATGCTCAAAAGTGGTGGTCCTGTTTATGCTACAGTGATCTGTGGACATGAGTTATAAGGAAAGGTTTTCATCTTGTCTAGGTCAGCAGAATTCGTTTTTTTTTCATGAGCAAGGATGACTTGCAAYGGCTGAGGACCAATGCCTTAACAACAAATTAACTTCTCTTTCTTGTTTAGTTATGAAGGTTTTCTTTTGCGTTTTGCATTGTTTTGAACATTTAAATAAGCAAAATGTGTAAGTATCTTATATTCATAGCAAAGATACTATTCAAATTTTCTGTATATTTTCCCTTTTCATAGTAGTTATGCACTAGCATAATGTCATTCATGTCCCTGGCAACATTCCTGATTTACTGCAGCATAAGCGAAAAACCAGTCACACCTTGAAGATAACAGCTTAAATCGTCCCGTTCTTTTGTATTTTATTACACAATAAACACCACTGCAAAATTTATGGCTCATTCCTACAGTTTGATACAAAGTTTGAAGTACAACTAAGGTAATAAGAGTACGTGAAGAGGCATCTTGAGCCTTTCTTTATATTTCTTCAGCCCTAAGACACCTTGGTGCTGGTTCAATCAATAAGCATAAGATGTAGGCTTTCTTTGTTTTGAAAAGCTGGCCAGCAAATCAGGAAATAGTACAAAATGATAAAGAAGCTCAAGAAAAATCACTTTTCCTCATTCTTACTAGATGAACAGAAGATCTAGAAGTTACCAGAATTTTGCAACCACAGGCATTGAGAAGAGACCTTCTCATAGGTATCCTAGAGAGTGAAAAGACGTTACTAGTGCATACAAACCACTATATATTATGACTGAAAAATCACACGCTGGTACAGATAATGTTCAGTATTTGTCGCCCCTGGCCATGTGACTGCACCCTCCCCTGCCCCCCATTTATTTGTTAAAAATGGGTTGTCTTAGTTAATATATGGTGACAGTTAGGAGAAAAACAAGACTCTTCACAAAGAGATTCATGGAAAAGCACTACAACAGATTGACACTTAAACCAAAATGCACATACTTGATCAGAGGAAAGTGCTTCTATAAGAGGCATGAAAGGGATGAAAACCTGCTGAGCTATTTCTCAGAATTAAATACCTGATCTGATGAATGGGGAATAATGACACAGTTGACAAGAATGAATGAAATATATTTCCACTTCCTAACCCAGAACAGGTTATCTTTTCCATCATAAAACACTTGTGACATCAAATGTTTGGTGATGATAGGACTGTCATCTCACAAACAGAAGCCCTGCAAACCTGCTGAGACATCCTGGAACAGTATAACAACAATAATGGATAAAAACAAGTGGCCAAAGTCTGTCAACAATCAATCATTTAAATTGATGCTACATTTATAACAATTACAATGAGAACAGGCTTTTGCAAATTAAAATTTAAACTTCAACACTTATGTAAACAGGCTCTGAACCATACTTTCAGCAACAACATTACTTGTGAATATTCCCCAAACCTGGGATGTCCACATATGAAGAGAGGAGATAGAAAGCACATTTCTGTGCTGGGCTGAGAGATGGCATTACTGCCCACAGGAGACAGGATGCTGCTGGGAACACAACCACCCACGCCACATTATGTCACATGCACTACCAAGTCAGAGAAAATAACTATGGCACAGTCCCTCTGTATGTAAACTTGGCCTAGTGACAATAACATAAATATTTGAGTCATTAAAGAGAATAGTAAGGATCTTTTCATTTCATCCTTACTCTCCCGTTAAGGCGTTTGCTGCTGAACAGTGAAAAACCTCATTCCACTTAGGACCTCACCTCTACCGTCTGCAGTTAGGGTAGGTATAGCTTTACGGTACACTGCTCTGCTACTCTGCACTGAATCCTCATGCGGACATGTTTTCTTAGTGGTAGGGAAGGACAGAGCCTTTGATATTTATAATGTAAATTCCAGAGCATGTAACTCTGGTTTCTACCAAATCCTTTCTCTCTTATCTCTCTCCCAGTCTGGTATTGCATTTTCCTTTCTTCCATATAGCTTTATAACAGAATATTTATTTGCTCTTAAACTCTGGGCAATGAACCTTTGATTAAAATCCTTTCCCAAGAGGCATCTTCAAAGAATTTTGAAGGATAAACAAGTATCCAGCAGCTAAACAACAAACTCACTTCTAGTATTGCGGTGGTGCATTCCCCCCCRCCCCCTCCTGGGCTGCTCCACGATCTCAGAAACTCCTGTTAAACCTTGGCCTTGGTGTTAATGAGTCAGGCAGCGAAGCGTCCCTTTACTGTATCAGGAACTCTCGGATAGCTGAGGTTGGGGAATGTACTGATTGTACCAGAAACTTCCGCTGCCTGGCCCAATTGGAGGATGAGAACTGGGGTAATTGTCATCCCCTGATACCTTTGTCTGAGTCATAGCTCAAGTGGAACGATACCATTGTTACTGAAACCTTGAGAGTTTTGACGGATGACTAAAGTCAATCATCTTGCGACCCTATAAACAGCGGTCCCAAGTGAAGCCCTTTGAGCTCTCCTGGACCACAGGGGGCTGCACCCAGAATCTCCCTCTGAGTGGAACGCTTCTCAAGAGTTCGTGAACTCTCGAGTCTGCGATGTTCGGAAGACCGTCACTGGCTGGCATGTGTCCTGGGCTGCAACACTCCTCGGCCAAAACGCTCCTCGAGGCTCAACCCTTCACCCATCAAGAAATGCCAAGACATTTGACGTGAGTATTTCACTGAACTCGAGGGGAATTTTTAACAGGTATATCTTTCTATATTTATCTATCTTTGTATGTGTGTGTGTGTGTGTGTGAATTGATGGAAGTACCTGCTAGCAAATATAGTCAGCTAAAACCTTATGATCTATCTCAAGATTGGGAATGAACCTTAGACTACTGCTAAACACATGTAATCCCTTAGACATATACCATTGACCAAGTCTGGGATTAGGAGTGGATCCAGTTGGGCCTACTCTGAACCCCGTGACTCAACGCGAGGGTCTTCTTACCCTTTTTGTCTTAGACATAAACCGTTGTCCAAGTCTGAGACTACGATTGGATCCAGCTGGTTCTTCTCTGAACCTTGTGACTCAACAGGAGAGTCTCTCTTAACCTTTTCGTCCTTGTCCTCTGTGTAAATCATTCCAACTCAATTCTAACACGATGTCCTGGTTTCGGCTGGCATAGAGTTAATTTTCTTCCTAGTAGCTGGTATAGTGCTGTGTTTTGGATTTAGTACGAGAATAATGTTGATAACACACTGGTGTTTCAGTTGTTGCTAAGTAGTGTTTACACTAGTCAAGGACTTTTCAGCTTCCCATGCTCTTTTCCTTCGTATGCTTCATCCGTGTAGTAAGTGAACCTTGCCATCGAACGCTGTTAAGTTAGATTTCTATTAAAATCACTTTCTGCTAATATCTTCGACAGTGATTCTTTAAGCGGCCTCTAAACCACTCATTCATGACAAGTATTCAAACATGGAACTGCAAGGAGTTGGTAGACTTCAGTTTTGGAAAAGATGGAAAGCTTTCATGTTGGTGAAATCTTGTTAACTCTGCATTGGGAGGAAACTCCTATTGTTATTCACAGTTCTTACTTCTGTGAAATTTATCTTAGTTTCTTACAATGTATCATTTTGATCAAATTAAAAATTGGTAGGATATAAGCATTCACCAAGACGAAAAGTCTTTTTGGAACAAATAGCAAATGAAAGACGCTCTAAGATTTTTTTTGAACATTTCTTTTTTTTCTCTACTGAATAATACTATGATTTTTTAATCAGTTTGCACAGCTAAAA
This sequence comes from Phoebastria nigripes, assembly GCA_035582835.1. NCBI lineage: Eukaryota > Metazoa > Chordata > Aves > Procellariiformes > Diomedeidae > Phoebastria > Phoebastria nigripes. The sequence goes on along the minus strand of JAYKAV010002792.1, from coordinate 123,129 downwards.
TTCACTATGGAGTTATAAAGAATATATTCTTATGGCTTGATTTAACTGAACATATTAGGTAGGGTGTCCATTGTGCTTAAATTGGCTTTACCATGAAAATAAAGAGGTCTGTGCTAACAAGAGACTATATGTGGTGTGCCACAAATATTGTCACCATAACATTATTACATATTAGTAAAGTGAGATACACATAAAAGACAATCTTACAGAAACTTAAGATTAATGTATTTGAGATCTTACGATACTCTTTCTATAACAAATATATTTAAAATTTTATAATAACCAATTAACAGGCAGTTAGGTCAATGTTATGTCACTTCAGAGAAGCAGTTAAATATATATTTATATGATACCATTTTATCTCATAAACATTAGAACATGAAGGGGGGTGGTGGATCTTTTTTCCACTTAAAGTAGAACACAATCAATTGCACTTGAAATCCTTGGGCTTGGCTTCTTCCCTCATTACTGCTGGCAAAGTTGATACTATTAACATCCCCTCACTCTTCCCATTACACAGCCTATTTTAAAAACTTACATTGTTTCTAGATTATAAAAAATTTTGTGAACACGTTCTATAGAAGTGTCAATTTCAATAATCTTTACTTTATTTAAAAATAATTGTTGAAAGAAAAAGAAGTATAAACAGTTCCTGCAAATACGAAAGAAAATGCATTTTTTTGCACAGTTATTTTTTTCACAAATATGCAGGCTGCCCCTYGCCCCAAGTTGTTTTAAAGGGGGTTTAATGTATCCATGATTTTGAGTAACAATTTGACTAGAGAAATCTGGTTTGTCAGCATAGAAATATTTCAATTTTTTTGAAATTACAAAAATGAACTGACAATCTTCTGATTCTAACTGTGATAACATACTTAACACCAAATAAGATAGTCATAGCTAGAGCAGTCCAGATTTACTGCTGAAATGATTTAACAGAAAAAAGCAGTTTTCACAAAATTGACCTTTGACAAGTATTTCGGTTTTCTCTGATATAACATAGCAAACCTTTCTTGTTCAGACAGTCCAATACCAGCCAACAGTTTGCATCCATGGAGCTGGTTATGCCTATTCTCCCACTACACATATTCTGTCACTGAACTACAGCTCTCATGATACAATGCAGGTCCTTGAATTTTATGATACAGCAGCGAGATCAAATGACTGTAGCATAACTGTAGTCAGTCTTAAGCTACCTCAGGGTAAAGGTGCCTGGTTTTGGTTAAGTTGAGCTAGGGGCAAAGTTTGATCTGCTTCTCACACTAACAGTGAGTGAGAAGCTAGTGTCATCACATATTCATGAAGTCATTAAGCCAAGACATAAAAAGAGATTTATAACTAAGAATTTGTGTAGTTTGCACTGAAGAACTTACATTTGTTGGTTTTTGGAGGAGAGAGGAGACAATCAGCCAGTATTTAACTGCTCTTCTTACACTGTTTGGGCATTCAGTTGTAACTTGAGACTACAGTGTCTTCTACACTTTCTGGTCTAGCACAGAATAACCTCATTGACAAGTGATCTCACTGGAGGACCATCTTCTGAGAGAAAGGGCATCACAATACAGGGCTTAAATGAAATCAGAACTTCTGAATTTGACAACAGAATATGCTTTATTAATCTTTTTTGGCTTTTCACCCCTATTTTTCATGGCTCATAACTGTAAGAACCTCTTACCTCAGCAATCATTTGTCAGAACGAAAGGGAATGTGTCAAGATACTCTTTAGAGCTTGTCAGTAATGCTCTTAATTAACTACAGCAATCACTGTTGAACAAAATGAGGTTCTTCTTTGCTAGTTTCTAAGACACTCCCCATTTCCAATATGCCATTTTAAAATCAGTCTAGTGATGCACTATTTTGCACAGAATTTCAAAGCTCAAAAGAAAAGGATCAAATCTACTGCATAAGACTTGAGAAGCCACATAATACAGTAATTTTAAATAATGTAGCTCTTACATAGTTTCTACCCACTAAATATCTTGTTTCAGGTGTCCTTTATTCATACTTCAAATTTTATAGGCTTCATTTACTAATGTGAAAGTCCTGATGAGATTCAGCAAAGGAAATGGGAAGGTGGCAAGCTATAAAGCATTTCAGCTTTAGCTGCTGGTAGACACATTACTGAATGATCAGGTTTATATAACAGATATATGCTAATATTTTATGTCATTCACATTATTCCAGCATCAAGATTAGATTGGGAAATGGATTCTGTACTCTATTGTTGGGCATATGAACAAACAATGGAAATGCCAAAATGACGAATGTCCTCCAATTCAGTTTACATACTTTAATTTGCAGAAAACTGCAGAAGTCCACATCAGAAATTCCTGCAGGATTCGCCTAAGGAGGGTTGAACAGGATGATTGAAACCCTTCTAAACATTTAGCAACTCAAATATTCTCTGATTATTTTTAATGACATATCAGATCTTCTACTTTGAAAAGGTTGGAAACTTATGTAGCTGGGAGAAATCACTTGTGTATGACACTGTCTCCCTTTTACGTACAAAACCTTTTAGCTGAATGGGTAAACACCACATGTTATTCTACTTAAAATATATTCAAAACCAAGAGAAGGGTGAGCTCTCACCTAACGAGGCCAAAAGACAAGGGGCAGTGCAGGCTTGCCTACCGAGGCCAAAGAGGAGCCAGAGTTTCCCACTGTTTTGATTTGCAAAAGCAGATTTATGTTTGTTGCATCTTTAGTGTGAAACACAAAAGATAATTGTGTATCAACTTCAAAATTCCTACAGACTTCATTGAGGACAGTTTTTATTTCTGTCTGGTTTTGTTTTTGATATGTACTTACAAGCTTAAGTGATGCTTTCAGCTTAAGTCCTGTCTCATTGAAGACTATAGTTTTATTTCTCAAAGTTCCTCACTAAGTTTAAAACTGCGACTCTAGCTCTTAGCAGGCATCTTAGTATTAATTTAATTACTTTGTTATGGGTTCATAACAAAATGTGGTAAGCATCTGTGATAGAGCAAATAAGCATTTGTGATAAGCAAATTGTGATAAGCAATTTACTGTGGAAAAAAAAGCATTAGTGTTCTCCTTAAGAGGAAAACATGTAAGATGTTACTGGTGTAATTCTTACACAAATATACGTTCCTTCACATGAGTACTCTCATAGAAATGAATAGGATTGCTTATGTGGGTAGGTGTTCATCACTTTGAGAAGGGATAGCAAAAGCAAAGTCCAAATAAGGGATACAAACCAGACTCAAACACAACAGGGGTGATTGAAAGCGATTCTTAATTTTGAATTTCTTGGAGAAAGGCCAGACTGTAATTAGATTTTCTGAACATAATTTCCTCAGGGATTTCAATAACTGCAATACAAAAAGCTAATGCAGGTTTCCATACCAAAATTTTATTTGGCCTTATTTGTTTAATAATATACAAACAGACTCTGTTTAAAATTTGTACCATCCAAATACTCTAGAGCAAGAACTACAACACTAAATTTCACCTAGCTGAAAATTCAGTCTGCAATCCTTTTTTCATCCTGAGCAAATTTAAACCTCCAAATACAAAATAAAAAAAAAAATCATGTATTAATGTTATCTATTATCTTTTGCTGTATAAAAAGACATGTGCTTTGTTTGTCAATTTTTAGTATCTTGTGAAACAGTGCTAAATCTTATGCCAGATAGTAACAATAAACAATGAGTTATGAGGATACATACAGTTTTTTATTTTTCGTGCTTACATGGCTCTTGTACTTGTATTTTTCTCCTTCTTAACCATGATTTCAGTTCACAAGGTTACTCTTGGCTTGTAATTTTTGTGTTTTTGTAAATCTTGATGTATAGGAGAGCACAACATAGCAATGAATGTTTATCTTCTGTTGGGCTCGAATTCTTTATAGAGCTGTCTATTATTTATGAAAATGTACAATTCATTTAAGTCTTACTCATGTATGCACAAAAAATTGTGTATAAGTATTTTTTTTCTTTTATCTCTGTTACTTAAACTATTTTATGATAAAAAATCTGTAAGGACATATTTCATTTCTGAATTGGAATTAAAGGCAAGATCTAGATTATCAATATGTACACTTTAGAAAGAGACATTGTGATTTGTAAAGCCATGGGTATCAGTTGGGATTTTAAGTGAAATCATTCCAACACAGAAGTTTAGACCGGAATTTAACCTGATGGCTGTAAGAACTTTGTGCTGTTTTCCGGCATGGCAGCAATTCCCCTTTTCTTTCTATTGTGCAGCGTTGGGGCTTGCCACATGCCCGATGTCACATCGGACAGACAGGAGATGCAATGCACAGCGCTGAAAGGGCACCACTGTGTTGGCTAATGAGGCCCCACGCCACAACCTCTACAGCAGCTGCAGATCACGGATGGAAACTATCAATCAGACCTGCAGCACTGTGCTGTAAAATTTGAAGTGAATACAGGTAGTGATGTGCTGCCACTGGTAAGAGCCAACCACCAAGTTGTTCCTCTTGACAAGATTAATTAGACAACTAAATTACTACTTTTACCTTAGCAGTGCAATCAAGAACTGAAAGAGTACAAGGAAGACACAAATGGAAGAAAAGCTGTATAAAGAGAGAAACCAGCCCACCTCATTTTAGGATCTTTTGTGCAGCCTGTGTTCCTTTAGCACTATTATTCTGTGTTTTAGGTCTTTACATGTAAGTGTTTTCATGGGCAGATGGAGGATAATAAACCCAATACCCATTTATTGAATTGCCTTTTCTCATCTGAAATGTAGTGTTAAAAAAAAAAAAAAAGAACCACAAAAACCCCCACCTTCTTACTCTACAGCATATTCATTATCAGATCAGCTCACACTACTAATTAAGTTAAATTCAACTGCTAAATAACTCCCGAAGAGCCAATTTATCTAAGGTAGTATGAGCATATATTCATTTCTCCTTATACATCACCAGCTGTTATTAATTAAATTCTAGTCATTTCAGACTGCAAGTTTGAAATAACTGCCACTATGGAAACACTTTTACACTGTACTTAACAGTGAGTTCGGCGATTACTTTACTGATACTGATAGTAATCTAATATAGGTAGACACCACTCTAGTTGTTTCATTTTAGAGTTTGTGAGATATTCAGAGGAATGTGTGGAATTTTCAGATTCGCTTCTTGAATGTAAAGAGCTTTGTCATAAAAACACATGAAGAGCAGAACTGAGTTTGATGGATTATTCTCTAAAGAAAACGTCTCCTCTCTCAGGGTGTAATATACCTTTTCAAGCTCAGAGCTGAGATCACAGTGGCAGCAAGTGATTTTTCCCTCTGCAACAGCTCCTCTCAGCTGGCTGCTGTACTAAGGTGAGGGTTGAAGTGTTGCTCGCAATCTGCTTCCTTGCTACCCACCTTCCACCCGCATCTATGAAGCATCTGTGGGCTGATACTTTGACAACCAGTAGGTCTCTGCTGTGCAAAGACTATCAGCATGAACAGGTATTAGGAGGAAAATGTGTACTTTGCGCTCCCTTCAGCTTCTGTACAAATGCATTGCATTTAATTAGTCATTGCAGTAGAAGGTTCAAAGAGATCTTCATTACAGATAATGAATAATATTCTTGCATGTAAAAGTTTTGCAACCAGAGGGAGACAAAACTGTCCTCTGGATGCATTTCTTAGCCCACTGGTAAAACTGAAGTAGTCTCTCCTGAAATCAGCTATGCTTTCTCAAGTTTCAGTCATCATAATACATGTAAGAGAAATGAAAATCTTAAGTTCTGAAATATTTATTAGTCCCATGTTCCAGCAGAAGTGTGAATAAAATCTGCATATTTCCAAAAAGTAAAATTCTTGCATTTTTAATAATATGCTTCCAATATGTTGCATCCTGCAAAGCTAGTTGGTATAGATATTAAACTATTACTTGTTATATCAAGTTTTGCTTTTCTTTATTGCAAAGGCCATTTATAAGAAACAAAAGATTGCAGAGAATGAACAATGTTCCATACATTTATCTCACTTCATCTATATCATAACATGTTTACTATCTTTTTGCCAAAGGAAAGACCCATCAAGAACATAAGAAGAGGAACTCTAACATCTCTACAAATAAACTTTTTTTTTTGCATTCTTATTGTGTTCATGAAAAAATATCAGTGACATGATGAATATTTTTAAGGTGATCTACAAGCACAACTTTTCTAACAAACAACTTCTGGAAGGTTATTTTCTTTTTTCCATTACTGTTATTTAACTGTAAGACTATAACCATGACTGGAAATTCACTTTGTCTTTGTTGTATGGGGAATGACGGGAAACAAATGCTGTACCCTTTAGTGAGTCACCCACTGAATTCACAGCTCACCTGCTGATTTTAATTTATGTGATAATTTACAAAACAAAACACTTCACGTCTTTCATCTATATACTGCATTTCACTTATTTTCATGAAAACATGTACTGTGTTTTCTTGCATTGGATACTCTTGGTTGTGAGCAGTTTCTAACCTCCTATCTAAATGTAAATTGCTTATGCAAACAGATTATTAAGAGAGAAGTGAAAAGAAATCCTTAAGCCCTTTCCAAGTAATACAAAGGAGTAAGTTTATGATAGGTTGTTATTTTTTAAAAGTGAAAACAATACTATTAACTAAGGTCTACATTTTAAATGTAACAATAATTTCAGTTTCCTAAAAGATACAAATCAGTTTCAGCTTAAGAGCAGTGAATCATCATCATCATCATCAAGTTATGTTAATTATAGCATTTAAAGTCTTAAGCAAATAGCTTAGACTCTAAACATATGAAAGAGAACTGGAGATAGAAAAAGATGATATGTATATACAGAAGGCCAGTAAGTTAGTCAAATCAACGGCTCATATATATGATTTGCCAAGCAAATTCACCAAGAATGGCTCTTATTCCTAGAATTATTTTGTTTTAATCTTGCAACTCATATAGCCACTTTATGTAGATTTAACTGGGCACCCTGAGGTTGCCCAAATACATACACGATCTTATTGGAAGAAAATACTAAACCAACCTGACATTCATTAGCTACTGAGAAGATACACTGAGCCAAATTGTCTATTCAGCTTTATGTGGTGATTCTGGGAATAATTTTCACCATTAGTTTACAAAATGACTAAAAGAAACCTGTTTTATGTAAATTTGGGAATCCTGCTGAGGTTCCTGACAACTGATAAAAATGAAATGAAGAGAAAACAGCCAGTGCAGATAAAAAGCAATTTGCATGAATTCTGGTCAAATGGAAAGAAGCTAATGGACATGGCATTTACTTATACGGAACTTGCCTTGTAAACTGTAGATTTCTCCAACGCTGTTCTGCCGGGTGATATGATGCCAATATGCACTACGAGGAAGTGAGATCGACTTGGATAATGTCATTGGCTCAGACAGACTGGTCTGGAGCTAAAAACCAAAGCAAACATAAATGGAAGATCACACATAACCATACTTGATAGATAATCTTAAAACTGTAAATTGAACCAATGTTGTTACAAAGATACTATTTCCTGAATTACCACAGGTTTTATACTATCATTTAAACTGTGTTATAAGCATCAGCAGTGTGAATGCTCAGGAAAAAGCTGCAAAAGTGTATTTGGGTATATAGGTTCATTAGCACAGGTTAATATTAGGACATAGGAATATGTCCCTATTTATCTACAGCTATTCTTGTTGCTGCCAGGATTTTGTTATTTTCTTCTTTAAGTTTACAATAATGATGGATTAGCATATGCCTGAAATCTTAAACCCCTCTACAATCACATTTCTTTTTGGTCATTTAACCTGCATATTGGATTGAATACCCAGAAAGATGCTAAGAGAGAATCTGAGACAACCAGCATAGAATTAGCGATGAAGAATCATTAATCCCCTAATCCTCCATTCAAGTGGAGGCATCTCATCATCAGCAGCAGTCTACAGCCTCAAGAGCAAATTTTCCCAGTCCAGGGGACTTCATGTAACCGAAACTGTGAATTGCATGATAAGTGTCCATGTGTACAAGAGCTATGGCACAGAAACCTGACAGGAGGAGTGTAAACTTTATTAGAGCGAGCTCTGTCTCCCATGCATTATAGATGTGAGTGAAAGACAAGACTAGGCTACAGAAAAAAAAGGAATGATGGAGGACTGTGCATCCTGACAACCTCTTTGGATATACCTGTATAACTTATGCTTTCTCTGCCTAGAAGAAAAGAGAATGTATCTGCAAAATTTTTGTACCTCTGGCTTTACAGAATATAAAATGCTATCAGTAATTTGCGGGATCTAACAAATCACAATGATGCTGTGGGGCATGTAATTTCTGGAAGGATCAACACTGAAGGATCAATTATGTTGGAAGATTTAGAGTGGAAAACCTCTTAATTTCAGGAGTGGCACCAAGGTGGTGAGGGTGGTACTCTGAAAGGGTGTGCCTAGAAACCCACATTTTCAGAGAGTCCAGCTACAGAGCAGAAGTTATTCAAGGTCTGGATCATTTACTGCAGGCTAATGATTAACTCCTAGGGATTCTTCATTCAGAATCAAAATGTCAAATTAAAAAAAGCCATTTTTATCTGTACAAACTCATGTTATTCTGTAATAATAATAAAAAAAAAACTTTTAGAGACAGTATCCACCCAAAGATCTACAATTATTTAATTTTTGAGTATTACACTGATGTATGGCAGATATTTTGCTTTAGATCAATCTATTGTAATTACTTCCGTTGTTGTTTTCTTCAGAATTGTCATCAAAATTACTCCCTGTCTACAGCTAATGTCTTTTCTGCTCATTTATAGCTGAATATTACATTTCATTTGTCAGTGGTGCAGATCATCACTGGAAGCTATTCGATATGAAGTAAAGAGCTTGCAGAAACATTTCCTCCATTAAAAAAAGTTCAAAATCTTTATCACAGGAATTCTATTTTTAGGGAGAATTGAGAATTTAAAGTTTATTGATAAAGAGAATTTCCTTTATTGTGGAGATCAGGGCAATAACACACCTTCTAAGTTATTTTACCATGTTAGTATAGCAAGGGTAACAAGGGTAACTTTGTTGATCAGGAAAAAGAAATAATGTAACTTCAATACACAGATGATTTATTCATAATTTATTCACCCAAAAGGTAAATATAGTCTTGAGGCAATAGGCAAACCTTTTTATTAGTATRCACCCTGAAAAAAATAATTCCAGTAGAGGGAACCACCTTGACTGTGGTTCATTATCTCAAAGCTAAGTCCCTGGACTGAATTGAAATGGTTAAAGTTATATCATTATTCCTGATCTGAGGTGATTAGTTCCTGCCTGATCTGACCAACACTGATGCAGAAGGACTTTGTATGCACACATTAAAGCTTTGAAAGAATAAAAAACAATCTGTTCTCATTATAAATTAAGGTAAGAACTGCTCTAGTGCAGAAGATTGTATTGCAAGCATTCACAGTACTGTTTCCTCAGATTCTCTAATTAAAGAACAACTTCTGATATCACCTTTTGGGCAAGAAGTACCACCATATGCTAACTGCAATAGGACCAGACAAACTACATTTCTTTGGGGACTCCACAGAGAGAAAATGCAATTTCTATTTTATTAAAATATCATCCTCAGAACAAAAATACTTCAAAATACATTGTCAATTTTGTTTTTAATTTGAGACTTTAAAATATAAACTTATGGATTTGAAGACCTTATCACCTTGTATATCATATAAAGGATGATAATATAATAGCACATTAACTTGCCCAAGGAGTTATTCTTACTAATTGTTAGATCACTATTAGCTACAATTTTGCTTTTAATCTTTTTTATCAGCATAAAAACTACATTATTGTTCAAATGTAACTGGCAATGACAGAATGCTTACTCCTACAAACTGCTGTTGGTAGAAATATTTCTGTGTTCGAAGAAAATTGGATAATCTACTGATGGAAACCTACTTTCTCTAGACACCATCTTATATGTTAGACTGTGGGTGTTTCAGATAAAAAACTTGAAACCAAGGTGAAGAAAACAGCCATAAAAACATCCATATAATCAGTTGTTCATATACTATTAAATAGCTTTTTGCTATATAAATTATTACAGGTTAAACTAGAATTTAATGTAAAGAGATTTTCATAATCTGTTTCATAATCCCTTTTCCCCTGTAAAAGAAATTCAGGTAGTTAACAATGTTAAAAAAGAAAAACAAAACAAACAAAAAATTTGTAAATCAGGGAAGATGAACCTGAACTCTTTACTTGTTAAATAATTAGTCACTCAGGTTTGAGACTTCTGGTGTTCCAGACCAGTTAAAGAGATCACTCTGGGTAAGTTCAGAGACTTTATACTAGGTACTCTTCCCTTTTGTCCTTTTACTATGCCTCAGAAAAAAACAACTGACTTCTTTTCTACCCTTTTCTGAATCAGCTAACTCAAACAGAGAACATTTCGCTATGGAAAATCAAGTAAATATAACCTTTTAATTTTCTTCTTTTCTTGAAACACGTAGACCACCAGTTTCCTGCACAGATTTATTTCTGTCCTTAATTTAACATAAAAATAACAATTAAAAAAAAAAATCTTTAAAAATTATTTCACCTATCTCTGTAAGCCTATTTACCACTTACAAAATTAAATCAACACCTCTGAGTATGGATCCCTTCTTATGTAAGAGGCCAATGTTCAGCTGTTGCTTCCAATACTGGCACATTTTCTTCAGGAGCTGGCAAAACAGGCTCAGATGCATTAGCATTAGCTAGATACAGAAAGGGCCAATAACGCCAGAGGTAGCACAGACATGTAGAAGAAATAAACACTTTGATCTGGGAATGAATTGAAGTGATGCTGCCCCTCGACTCTGCTCTCGTGAGACCCCACCTGGAGTACTGCATCCAGCTCTGGAGTCCTCATCACAAGACAGACATGGACCAGTTGGAGCGGATCCAGAGGAGGGCCACAAAAAATGATCAGGGGGATGGAACGCCTCTCCTATGAAGAAAGGCTGAGAGAGTTGGGGTTGTTCAGCCTGGAGAAGAGAAGGCTCTGGGGAAACTTTATTGTGGCCTTTCAATACTTAAAGGGGACTTGTAAGAAAGATGGGGACAGACTTTTTAATAGGGTCTGTAGTGATAGGACAAGGGGAAATGGTTTTAAACTAAAAGAGGGTAGATTTAGACTAGGTACAAGGAAGAAATTTTTTTACGATGAGGGTGGTGAACCACTGGAAGAGGTTTCCAGAGAGGTGGTAGATGCTCCATCCCTGGAAACATTGAAGGTCAGGTTGGACGGGGCTCTGAGCAACCTGATCTAGTTGAAGATGTCCCTGCTCATTGCAGAGGGGTTGGACTAGACGACCTTTAAAGGTCCCTTCCAACCCAAACTATTCTATGATTTCACTGAGGGTTTTTTTTCAGTCTTGCATCTATGAACTGAACTTAATCTTTGGTATCTAGGTATAGAAATATAGAGGAAAGTAAAAGCAGTATACCAAATCAAACATATCTAATATATTAACATAGCATTAAATAAAAAATGCATCTAGAATGATTTTCCTACAAATATTTCTCAAATCAGATGAGACTTCAGGAAATGAAAAACACAATCCAGACTTTTTTGCGCAACTTAATAGGGAGAAAATGACTACGTAATTAGAACTTGGGCAAAAAGAAAAGTAGAAATGCATACATCAAAACCACATCAACTCAGGGATTTTTTTGGTGGGAATATAAAAAAAATCCTTCACTGAAGTGTTTTTGTTATCTGACATGAAATGCTTAGTAGTTAGGTTTCCTACAGTTTCCTCTAGAATCTTTCTTTGGTAAGATACCTTTCACACAGTGAATGTTACATTTCTTTCCTGTATCCAAATCCAATATCTAAATCCAAAATATCCAAAATATTAAGTCATATGAAGCCTTTGCATTGCCAGCAACAACTTTATAATTCTTAAAGGACTATTTGATTAAAATAGAAATAAAAAAAAAATAAATCTATTAATGCATCACTGTAAGTAGTTCCCCATATTTTTCATTATTGTTCTTTCATTAGGCAAGGCTTAAGGGCTAAATTTTCTTTTAATTCCCATCAGCCATCTCCATTGACTTAAATAGATTTGTTACTCTGATATCAATAATGAATACAATTCCAAGAGTGGAGCCTGTTAAATGTATTAGGTTTCTGAGTTTTGATCTGTTTAGCATATTATTCTCTCATTTTCTTTTTGCATTAAAAAAATTAAAACACTGAAGGTACAGAAAATACATTTAGCTTGAGGAGAACAACTGAACAATATACAGTTCATTCCATGTTTTAGCCTGCAATAAAGACAGCTTGGTTTTTACAGATATGCTCTGGAAATAGGTTAGTTTATTACAGATAAAAAAACCCAGCTCATTTCACATTCTCATTAGAGTCTTTAAACAAATAGCAAGAGAACTAGGTCGCAGAAGACTAACGAGAATTGTAGTCTGGAAATATGAATTAAATATTAATATTTAGGGTTTTTTTTCTTTATAATGCTAAAGAAGGTTGCTTTGTGTGTTATGCCTTGAAGAGGAAGAGGGGTCAAGAAATATATTTCGCTCCTCACGCGTCCATTAGCTGACAGTGGAATAGCACAGACTCATTTCACTGGTATCCACAGTGGCAAGTTACTAGAGTTTAAGAATCACACAATCTAGAAGGTAGCATCAGCTGAGGTACCAGCTCAGCTATCAGCATAGTTAGAAAACAAGCAAGAGGGAAGAAGTATTTTTTAGAAAGAAAAAGTTTTCAGTAATGACCAAGAAAAAGGTGTCATGTTTGCCTTTTTTGCAAAAGCAGATACTGTTGTCCCATGTTCAACTTGTGTACTATGACGCATAGACCTGTTATACAAAAACCAGTTCCTATCCAGTTCTGTCAAGTAGATTATTCCTTCTTAAGCACAGTGTTTTGCCCATGTTTCTGCTGAATTTTATTCTGCTGTTCCAAACAATTTTTCCAACTCGTCATTTTGAATTCTGTCTYTTCATTAACCCACTTCCATATTGCCTTATAACTGTAAGATCTGGAAGTCTAATAATTAGATTGTGCCTTGATCGAGAACTTCTATGAAAATACTTTTACATTTTTATCAAGCTTGCTGTTCCTGACAGAATACACAGTATTGGCAAAAACCCCACCAGTATGGGGTCTTCTGAAAAGATTTATAAGTCTTCGGAAAAGACTTACAGAAAAGCTAGCTGTGAAAGTAATTTCAGTGATTTCAGCCTTTATAATATATTTCTAGCATTTAGGTTTTCAGTAGCTATTCTAACCTTGTTATGACCTTTTAGAGAGTTTCTTAATCAATTATGGAGGAAAAAATCTCAAAATAATAACACCGCTTTGCAGTGCCAAGGTGGATGATGATTATTCTTTGGCAGTGGAATAAGATTATGTATGAATAAAAAAGCAATGGTGAAAGAAAAGCATTCTGAAGGGAGATTCAATGGGACTGATATTTTTTTCTAATCTCCTTGGCCACACTATAAAGAGAGAATTGGGACATTTTACTCCTTTTCTGGCAGAAGTGTGTTGGTTTTTTTTCTTTTTTTTTTTTTTTTTTCTTTCCTCTAGAAGCAGCTCATAATAGATCACTTTGTTGTCTGACAGAATGGATTAATGTTGGAGAAAAGTAGCTGGATTTTACAGTGCATTGGGATTATATTTGTTGAATGTCAGTAAGGTGCGTGTCTTCACCAATATTCTGTTGCAAAATTGTGGTTTTTTTTCTTTCATGAAAGAAGTTTCCTGCCTATGGAAACTATACTAAATACTGTGAGGGCAGAAGGTCAGGTTCTTACATCTTTACAAGGTTTGAGCCATTGTATTGTATACAGGCAATGTATGAAATACTTTATCCATTTTTCATTGCATAAACCATTCACTAATAACATGGGAGATGATGCTGACATGAACAGAGCTGAGACTATTTCAAGCCTGACTACACAGTAGATCTTAGTGGAAACAAACACAATTAAGTGGTAGGAGTCTCTAAAACATAGGAGAAATTGCTAGCAGGTTAAGCTAATTTCTTCAATAAATACATATATATATATATATATGGTAGAGAATCCAGTATTGTACAGACATTATTTGCAGATATTGATTGTCCTTTCTGTTACCATGAAATGGGAGCTTTTATGAAAGAGAGGTGCTAGATGACACGAAGGAAAAGATTTTGCAGATAGACATTTGCTGACCTGAAAATATACAGCATTTAGAGATAAGACTGTGTGGAACTATAAAATAATTTCTTTAAGCAGCATCACCCAGGGAAAAGTCTTCAGGTTTTAAAAGTAAAAATTTTGGATTTTTGAAGGTGCTCAGTACTGATACACTTGTTTAAAGGTGTGGCTATTTCCAGATGGGAAATGGGGAGAATCAAAGCAAAAAAACACCTAAAACCATAAAGCAAAATCCAAGATAACACCACATCCCTACACATTTTATTCAAGTCAAAATGGAAATGAATCACAGTCCTAGTTCATCATGTTGACTCATGAATGCTTAAAGTGAAGGCGGGTGGCATAGAATGCGCTGATATAGATTAGCTTAAACTCTAGGGTATTAGCTTAATCTTCAAAGATATGTTCTAGGCGTCATTCATCTCAAGCAGTTCATCACTGAAATGTTCATTTATAGCTTTGTCTTATTTCAAAAAGAAGCAGTGAATTATGTGCATCATTATGATTGTTTGTTAATAGGTGATATAAAATATGAGTCAATGATGGGAGGGCTAGGAGGAATTTTGGTCTTCACCGAATCAAGGAATAGCCGTTAATGGTAGCCATTAGAGTACAGGAAGTGTTATTTGGTTTGCCAAAACAACATAGTGACTGGGAGAGGCACCTGAGGACAGGAGGAAAGACGACGACACTGCTATCTTCAAGAAGGACAAGAAGGAGGACCCAGGGAACTACAGGCTGGTCAGTCTCACCTCAGTCCCTGGGAAGATGATGGAGCAGCTAATCCTGGAAATCATTTCCAGGCACATGAAGGGCAAGAAGGTCATCAGGAGTAGTCAGCATAGATTCACCAAAAGGAAGACATGCTTGATCAATCTGATACTCTTCTATGATGAAATGACTGGCTTGGTAATGAGGGGAGAGCAGTGGATATTGTCTACTTTGACTTCAGGAAGGCTTTTGACACTGTTTCCCAAGACAAGGGACAAGATCCTCATGGAGAAGCTGATGAAGTATGGGCTGGATAAGCAGCTCATTTCAATGAGATGGACTGAAAACTGGCTGAATGGATGGGTTTAGAGGGTGGTGGTCAGTGGCATGAAGTCTAGCTGGAGGCCTGTAACTAGCGGTGTACCCCAGGGGTTAATACTGGGTCCAGTCCTGTTCAACATTTTCATTAATCATCTGCATGATGGGGCAGAGTGCACCCTCAGCAGATATAGTTGTTTTACAAAACTGGGAGGAGTGGCTGATATGCCAGAGGGTCGTGCTGCCATCCAGAGGGACCTCAACAGGCTGAAGAAATGGGCTGACAGGAACTTCATGCAGTTCAGCAAGGGGAAGTACAAAGCCCTGCACCTGGGGAGGAACAACCCCAGGCACCAGTACATGTTGGGGGCCACCAAGCTGGAAAGCAGCTTTTCAGAAAAGGACTTGTGGGTCCTGGTGGACGCCAAGTTAAACATGAGCCAGCAAGATGCCCTTGTGGCAAAGAAGGCTGCCAGTATCCTGGGCTGCATTAGGAGGACTGTTGCCAGCAGGTCAAGAGAGGTGATCCTTCCCCTCTACTCAGCATTGACGAGGCCACACCTGGAGTACTGGGTCCAGTTCCAGGCTCCCCAGTGCAAGAGAGATATGGACATGATGGAAAGAGTCCAGCAAAGCACCACTAAGATGACAAAGGGACTGAAGCATTTCTCCTCATGCGGAAAGGCTGAGAGAGCTGGGACTGTTTAGCCTGGAGAAGAGAAGGCTCCAGGGGGATCTTATCAATGTTTGTACATACCTGAAGGAAGGGTGCAAAGAAGACAGAGACAGGCTCTTTCTGGTGGTGCCCAGTGACAGGACCAGAGGCAATGGCCACAAACTGAAACACAGGAGGTTCCCTCTGAACATCAGGAAACACTTTTTTACTGTAAAGGTGACTGAGCATTGGCACAGGTTGCCCAGGGAGGTTGTGGAGTCTCCCACCTTGGAGACATTCAAGAGCTATCTGGACATGGTCCTGGGCAACCAGCTCCAGGTGGCCCTGCATGAGGCAGGGGGGTTGGACAAGATGACTTCCAGAGGTCCCTTCCGTCCTCAACCAGTCTGTGATTCTGTGATTAGCATCCCCAAAATTATAAAGAAGGTTTTACTGAAAAGGGAGAGCATGAGATCTATCTTCTGAACAATGTAGGGGTAAGTAAGTTGGGGTGGGAAAGAATGAACTGAAATGCGTCAGTTGGAGAGGTCAAAGAAAGAGACTGTCCACAAAGGCTGGTATGCTTCACCAGGAGTAAGTGTTTTCTGGGGAATTCAACCTGAAATTTATGGTATTCCAGAAGGTTCTCTTCCATGAGGTATGTCAAGCCAAAGTTAAAAATAGTGAGGCTTGCCATCAGTGCCGACTTACAAAGTCTTGTCCTCCTTCCTCTGTCTGCTTTTTACTCTCCTTGCTCTGCTGGGTATCCCTCTCTCTGACAAAGCTGCTCGTGTCTGACCTCAACCTGATATGCTTTGGAGAAGATTTCAAAGTACGTGAGTTTTTCATGGTATTGCTTGCCAAAAGATATGACATACCTTAAAGAGGTATTTGGGACACTTGAAGTCCTCAATATTTTACTTGAGAGTACTGGAAGGACAGCCTTTCTGACTTCATAGAAGTTGATTTGGCCAGTTTTAGAGCTGGTATGGTAAAAGTCATGACATGAAAAAAAGTCCCTCAGTGGAGAACAGACTTCAAAAACTCTCTCTAGCATGTGGCAAGAAAGGTGAAATAAGGATGAACTCAGAATGTCCCCAGTTGGGAGAGCCTTACCTGAGTAAATTTGGGGCTGAAAAATTGGAATTCTAAGGCTTACATATGTATTTTGGCAAAAAAATGCTAGAATCTGTATTAAGAGTGTTCACTGCATGGTTATTTGAGTTTCATTCTTTCTGATAAAGCAAATGCCTTGGACTTCACAAGCTTTCTTATGAAGTTTTTCTTCTATTGTCTAAAACAGATCAGTAGTTTCCAATTACACATATTTGTGGAAATCACATTTCTTTTAGCTACTTCATTTCAGTATATAGAAATTGCTGGTACGAATGAACTTTAATAAAATGACAGGAAGACAATTTTCTGAATGCTTGCTGAAATAATAATCATCAATAACCTTTCATGAATATTCCTTATTAAGCTTATCAGCGCGTGTCTCCAGTATTCAGTAACACACATAGTCTTGCTGACCTCTACTTTCTGACATTTTCAGAAGCTAGTTTTATATGTCATACAAAGATATTTCAATTAAAAAGAAAAAAAAAAGCAAACCTAGAATACATAAAAATTACTATCATGTAGTAAAGCCCTCTTAGATGACTCTTCGATACCTTCCAAAAGAACCCATTTCCTTCCTTTTAACTAGTCACTTTTAAACATCACAAATGCATCTTGAATCATACGTACTGGGGCTAGTTATACATGTGCAATGCACGTGAATGTACATAAATGTAAATTATTAAGTTTTTAGGTTTGAAATATACTATATTTGGGGGGGGGGGGGCTAAAAAAAAATGCCTGTGCATATGAACACACAAATAAACATATTAGTTTAATTTAAAGTAATTTGTTAATATTTAATTTAATATTTACTTTAGTGGCTCCATTGCCTTTAGTGGGCTTTTACAGAATTAAAATCAACTGAGAAGATGGTATATAAAAATAAAGGGCTATTCTTTTCCACTCTGTGTGCTCACACACATGGGGATCACATCATGATCTTGTATATAGATAGATACAGCCAGAGAATTCTTGAAATTGCTCAGTTCTAAAACTGCAATAAGCAATCATTCAAAACCAATGCACACACTTCTAAATAAATATACATAACGTACCTTTGGAAATATTTTTTTGGGGTCCAGAAACAACTTAAAATGAGAGACAAAACTCTCCAAATCATAGTGCAAATTTCTGCATATAAAAGAAGCTAGTGAAATTTTTGCTTCCTTTCTGATTCTAGTTTACTAATGTAGCAAAAACAGCTGCAAATCCGGAACCCAATTTGGAAAGGGGGAAACAGAGAAGTGTTTGTAAATTGCTATATCTTTCAACATACTTGCATCAGCCTAATACATCCTACAACTGGCAACTTTTCTCCAATTAATTTCATTTTCAGACAATAACTCAGGTGTTTTTTTCTGCTGGCAAAAGTTGCTTGGTGTAGTAGAGGTTTTAGATGCATGACACATGCTGTATAACTCAAACCTTTTGAAATCCATGGTTGCCATTTAACAGAACAATCCTTTGCCTCTGTGCTGGTAAGTTCCAGCTTCACAAAGCAAAGGAAATAGAATTATACCTGTTGCCATGGAAATCTGCAACTCCGTCACTTTTTTTCCTCATGTAATACAAAATGTACGTAAAGGTGATCACCGAACAATATGTGGGAAACATTACAGAAATGCCATCATTTTACAAATGATTTTACAAAATCTCTCAGCTAGTAGCAATTGCAACTTTTACCGCTGTGTCTTACAAGGAAACGATTAAGAATAATGAAGAGACTACAAGTTCTTTCATTTTATAAACAAGAACCTATGCTGATTTGTCAATGGATTTTAAATCACAGATGTTGTAGAGATATGCATTCAACAGCCAGCCATATGAATCCATATGAATCTTGTCTGGCAGCTACCTTTATGGAAATGGATTCTGACAGACTGAATATGTGATGAGACTAGCAGCTTTCACCCTGAGACAGTCATAAGTAACAGAGTGATGTATGCTTCTACCATAGCATGGAAAATCTTTATTAAGCCCTTTTCTGCTGAATACTGCAGAACTGAAACATTTTTGAAAAACCTCTTCCTGCAGTTTACATGGGTCAGTACTCCAACACTTTTTAACAACTTCATCATCAACATGGGCAGTGGGACAGAATCCACCCTTAGCAAATTTGGGGATGACATCAAACTAGGGGGAGCAGTCAAACACACAGATGGGAGGGCTTCCATTCAGAAGGACCTCAGCAAAGTAGAGGAAAGGGCTGACAGAAATCTCATGAAGTTCAGCAATGACAGATGTTAATGCTGCAACTAGGTCAGGGCAACAGTGCATGAGTACAGCTTGGGGACTGACTTGCTAGGTAAAAGCTCTGCCAAAAGGACCTAGTTGTCCTGGTGATAACATGAATGATTGGCATACATGTGCAGTGATGGAGGTTAACCACATACTGGACCACATTAGCAAAAGCATGGCTAGCAGGTCGGGGGAAGTCACATTTCCCCACTATTTGACATTTGTGAAACCACATCTGGAAGTTCAGCTGTAATCACAAAGTCTTCAGGTTTGGGCCTTGGCACAAGAGAAATGTCAAACTGGAGAAAGCCTGGCAAAGAACCTCTAAGAAGCAGAATATGATCAGTGATGCTGGATTAAAATGTCTAATGTTTATTCAGCATGAGAAAGAGAAGGCTAAGAGAAGTCTAATTCCAGTTTCTCTCTCTCTTCTTAGAGGTATGTTGCAGACAAGACTGTTACCAGAGATGCACAGTGAAAGGACAAGAGGCAACAGCCACAGGTTGTGGCAAGGGAAATTTGAGACAGRCTTAAGGAAAAATTCTTCACAATGAGAGAAGCCCAGCACTGGGTACCCATAATCTACATCCTTGGGGGTATTCAAAACTTGACTGGATAAGACCCTGGGTAACTTGATCTAGTTTTGACGCTATCCCTGCTTTGAACAGAAGATTAGGTGAGCTGACCACCAGTGGTCCCTTCCAATGCCAATTTTTCTGATCCTATAGTCAATGGGTTTGAAAATCTGAGAGCTAATGAGGTGTGCTGTGCCAGTGTGTTAACCTGACATTATTTTACTTACTGTAGTAGCTGCACATCTTATATAATATAGCTACTGTAGTAAGCAAAATAATGTCAAATCAACAGTACAGGGTCTGTACTGTCTGTACTACTGTCTTACATTTTTCCTGAACCAGATTCCTGCACAGCTGATAAATAAAAACTGTTAGCATGGCTGGCATCATATGGGATATCAGTAACATATGGATAACAACCCAAGGCTGAGAGAAAAAAGGGACATAAACAACCCCTATCTGGACAGGCTTTGATTAATACATATCAAAAGATAGCTTGTACTTGGAAAAGTGCCCGTATTTCAGATATGGTTCTTTTAGATGCTAAATATCTGTTGTCTTCAGTCTAAACATAATCAGAGAGATCATTATAAATAATTTTCATGTTAAAAAATCTGTCATCTTTATAAAAAGTAAT
This sequence comes from Phoebastria nigripes, assembly GCA_035582835.1. Lineage (NCBI taxonomy): Eukaryota > Metazoa > Chordata > Aves > Procellariiformes > Diomedeidae > Phoebastria > Phoebastria nigripes. The sequence goes on along the minus strand of JAYKAV010002792.1, from coordinate 102,723 downwards.
GGAAGCAGAGAAAAAAAGCAAAATGAAGACAAAGGGTGAACTTCACCTAATTTTTGCCCTACCAACAGGTACCTGATGAACCAAAGCACAAAAAGCACAGGAGGGATTTACAGAGTAACTTTAGGACTATTATGAGAATTTTTGATCCCCTCTCAGATTTTTACTTTTTATAATTCTCCTATTCTCTGAAAAGCACTGTGCCCGTCTGTAAATCATTGATAAAGAAGTTTCTTATTAATCAGAGACAGAGCTTTAACTGTTCCCTCGGGTGATATAAAGAACTCCTGAACAGAGTTGCTGAAACAGAGGAAGGCCTTGCTTGACAGGAGACACCGCATGATACTATCGTTCAAAAGACTGATGAAAACCATGTGAAAAATAACTTTTTCAGAAGTTAATTCTTCTGTGAATAAGTAATTGACTATGATTCAGGATTTGTTTTGTTGTTGTTTTGTTGTTGTGCTATTCCCAACATACAGCTGATTACTTTATGACCTTGGGCAATTCATATGCAGCTGAATTTGGCCTTAATCTTTTTGTGCCTTATTTTACTCATTAGTATAATTATTATAATAATACCTGTCTCCTGAAAGCATCGGGTGGCTTCATCAGCTATTATTTTTGCTAATAATAATAGGAGCTCTATAGGCTACTTTAGTTTACAATTTCTCAAAATAACAGATATGAGATTAATAATAAATTAAGCCCATTGGAGAACTGGCTTGAGAATTATTTTTCTAGTAACACTTAAGTCAACATAACCTGCTCCTCTGTTAAGAGAGTTTGATGACATAAACCTACCAGCACAGTTATACAAGCAAGTTGTTTTAAATGTACAGAATGCCAAAGAAAACTTCCCTTCCATATTAAATGCTTTTCAGAGTTTAGTTAAGGGGAGGGCTGGGAATAGCCAAGTAGGGTTCAGTCAGGCACACAACAACTACCATATAATTACAGCAACCATTCCTAATTTATCACTCATATCACCCACAGCTTTTAGTAAATAAGACTGTTAATCAAATAATCAATTTTGCTCAGGGAAAGTTCTTTGGCTCTTCACTTTCTGCGTTTTCTGGAAACAAATATGAATTTCAACTTGACAGCGTCTCTCTAACTACTTTGATAGCTCTGTAAACATGCAATATTCTGCAAAGTACATGAAAAGAAAAAAAAAAATTACAAATGTGCTTATGTCACCAACCTTCAAATCCACTTACATTCAAATGCAACTTTGTAAATTGAAATAAATGATACCTGACTTCTAAGAAATATGTACCTAGCTATTTTAAAAGTTTCTAGAAACGTAGATAGGTGGCTACATGGATTTTTAAAGCATCTACGTGCTAAATTCTCAGGAGGGTTTGCATCTTCAGATACCTTACTATGAAAACATCTTTGCCCTGTTGCATTTAAATAAACTAACCAGACCCTAGCTGCTTAAATTGAAATGTTCACAGTACAGCATACTTGCATGCAAACATATAAATGAGGTGAACAGAACAGGGAAAACGGTGTTCATAGGATTCTTGTATGCAGCTTTAGGATGGATTCATAGGATGGAGCAGGCTCCTGGCAGAAAGAAACTGTACTCTCTCCGTTATGAGACACGTCTGTGAAGCTTTTATTACAGGTTTTAGTTCAGCTCCTTCTTTATATTGGGAAGAAGGCAGGTTTCAATCTGAGTTTTAGGTAGCAGAATAGACAGAAAGCTAGAACATTATAACATTATAAAAATATTCCAGAAATTTTTAAGAAGGAGAGAAAGAGTAATTTCTAGGTTAGGATACGCATCCATGTGGTGAGGTACGTGGGTTTTAGTCCCTAAGAGAGGAACTTTTTGCATTCAAGATCATCCAACCCAATGGCTAGGGATAAGAGAGATTTCAAAATTCTGTCAGGCAAGGGAGGAATTGAATTCTTCCCAACACGCTCTGAATGAGAGCCCTCATGACTACTACCACTTCGAAAACATTCAAAACTCCAGTGCAAGCTCCAGTGAATAGTTTTCAAATGGCAAAACGGCATTTAAATTACATCACCGACTACCAAATATCTGATACAATCTTATGCAAGGACTTGCCAGCTCCGCTCTCACACCTACCCACGGCACTTACCTACACACTCCACAAACCTTTATGTTGTCTGCAGTGTTTCTGAAATGACGAATAGCTCTGTTCCCCCACTGCGTACAAGCAGCTGCACTAACCCTTCATTACCATAGTAAAGATTTTCCCTGTGCTGCGGTTTTATTCAAACACACAGCAAACATCCAGCAACGACCACCACCTGCAGCATCCCCTGAAGAAGCAGGGCTTTACACCTCAACCTCTCACTGCCCACAAGAGACAGTAGACTCCTGCAGCTAACGGAGGAAGAGGCAGGTAAAAAAGGTGTAGACTTGGTAAGAAAGGAATAGGCAGTGGCCATGGAAGTTCAGATTTCATGGCGGGATGAAGTATTTTCTTTTAGGAAGTGAATGGCACCTGCTGCATAGTTTTTGAATGCTGCTGCAGTATTTGAATGTCTATTATTGGATATGAGTAACAGTCCCTGAAAAAATGCCAATGAAATAAGTCTACATTCAAGAAAATATTTTCTTTCAAATAAGATTAAGAAATAAAACAGCTCCAGTTGGAAGAATCATTAACTGCTGCTGAAACCAGGGCTGAATTTTCACAAACCCCCCACTTTCTTCTGAAGTGGTGAATGTCAGGAATAGACTTGCGTCCCAACTCTAGGATTTACTTCATCCAAGTACACACAGTTTTCTGAGCCCAGGGACTAACAAAGAGCCTGGCAAAATTCTTAAAAAAATTCTCAGAGGAAAATCAGAGTCAGGAAAAATGTCATTATGTGCTTAACGAACCAAGAACCCTATGGGAAATTACTGATACTTAAAAGTAAGTACAAACCTAAAAGTACACAGATTCTGACTTAGGGGAAAAAAAAAAGAAGTCAGCATTCTTGTTTTTGTTGTTAATCTTGGCAATATTTACAGCTGGTCATGGCTTGCCAATGGATAGATCCTGCAGTGGAACACTCCCAATTTTCTGTTATCGGTTTCCACCGGAAAGAAGGGTGAGCTTTACTTGTCTAGAAGTCCTTTCCTGCCAAAAGCACTGCAAGGCTACTTCAGCTTTAACCTGTAACTTTCAAAGACCTCTAGAAGCAGTAATCGAAAGAAGCTTCACAACACCTGTGTAAACCAAGTAAACAATTCACCAACTATGTATTGCAATAAAGCAGCTGGCTTTTTACAGGGTTATAACGTTTCTAAACAAACATTATACAGCAACATCATACAGTAGTTTCAGATGGGAAATACAGAGCAATATTGAGCTAAGTATTTGCATGAATAACTGACCTGAGGCTATACTTTAGCTTACATAAAGTGCATGAGTTCATGAATGATCATATGTATTCAGAACCTCAGTACCAGAGCGTATACGTAACTTGGAAACAGAAGAAAACGTACCAAGAGACCAATGTGTCATGACATGGGATCATCTATGGATGAACTCTGGAATTTTCTTCTCCATTTTCTCCTCCAGTTATTGACCCGACCCAAATGCACTTAGGCAGAATTACAACATAAAAGAGCTTTGTCATATTAAGTAAATTGCAGTGCTGAAATGGAGCCCAAAAGTCATATATTTTAACTAAATATTTCATATAATCATTGGGTCTGCAGCCTCCACTAGTGTCTCTCTGAATTCCCCATCCTTCACAAGTTGAAAATAATAGTTATACCATTGCACAAAGACATTAATAACAACCATAAACCAGACAAAGCTCTGAAGATGCATTGGCAAAGGTAGGATACTTCAAATTGAAACCATCATTTTAAAATGAAAATTTAGAATGTTTGATGTGTTTGTTGGTKGTATCTGATCCTGTAATGTTTCAATGACTATCTGTTTAGGTTGTGATCAGGTTAAAAATACATGAAGAAATATGTAGTACAAACTTGTTTACAGAGCAAAGCTAAATTAAAAGTTCTCTATGAAACTGTTATTTTCTCCAGCTGCTATTTTCTCCAGCTGAGGCTGTTATTTTCTGCAGCCTCAGAGTTTTTTTTTTTTTCTTTTCTGATTCTAAGACAATTTACATTGATATTCTTCATTCTATTTACATTCTTATTAATACCATGCCTGACAACCCTGTCCTTAGACCAGTCCTATGAAATACTGCTACCCTCCTCATTCTGTTCCAGATAAGAAAGAGAAAGATTAAATGAATCGCAGGCTTTATTTCTTAGCCACCTTCCTCTTCAACCTCTCCTTAAGCCCAGTTCCACTGCCTGATATTTGTCGTCTTTGGCACATTCATTATTTCCCTCCTAATAACTTTAAAAAAAAAAAAAAAAAAAAAGAACTCATTGTTATTATCTTTTTAACATGACAGAAATCTATCATGATGACTCATTCACTTATATTAAGTTGAATATTAGAGACAAGACTTGTTAATAATGAGAATGGAAGAGAAATATACAGATGCAGTATTTCATAAAGATGTTTATCTTCTGGTAAATGTTAAAAGGATCACAATCTAAAATGACATTATTTTTACAGCTCTGCTGTCTAAAGCAAAACAAGTGTCATAGAATATTTCCTATGATAATAAGTTATGAAACTTGCGCCATTATAATTTCTTCATACATTTATACTTCAATCTTACTGATGTTTGATTAACTTCAGCTGGTTAACATCAACTTTAATGCTATCTTATTTGGAATTATTGTTTTACACATTGTAAATTTTTATTCTTTTGAGATTACATAATAGGTTTTTACTGGCAGCTCTTGAAAGAAGTGATTTATAATGTTACGAAGGTACGACTATTTCCTTAGCATGCCTCCCTCATATGGGTAGTCATAACATAAGAAATCTACAGCTCTTAGCCCCTCATTTTATACACTCGAACAACAGTGGGTGCAGAAGTTACATCAGGAGTGTTTTCAGTGGAGGCTGAGTGACAGAAGATCAAAGCTGGCATTAGGGGGGAAAGTCACGTCTTAAATTCCAATGCCATGTGACAGTAAGCACATTGTCATCCTGGTGCAGAGGTTAGATAGCCAAGTGCTTATGAGAACAACTGTGTTCATATACTGGCGTGTGAAAATTATCTTCACTGAGATTCTTTAAAAAGATCACCAAAACCAACATCATCTACTGATTGCAAGGATGACGATACTCAGCATTTACGGAGGGTTAATTATTCTTTTTCCTTCTCTCCTCGTGATGGGATAACTGGGAAGATCTGATTGTTCACTGGTGCCTCTGTAAACCAATTCAGCTCAGTAACCCTGCAGAATCCTCTTCCTTTTAGCTAGTTTTTTTTTGCCAAATTAGCAGACTGAATTGACTCCCTGAGTCAGATAAGCACCTGAGCTAACAGAAGGGAAGTGGAAGGAGCTTGCAGAACAGCCTGGGGGCAGGGGAGGGGTGGAAGAGCTGGCTGTTAGACACTCAGACATGCATCTTCCATGCTCAACATTAGACTACAGTTAGTGGGGATACATGCTATTCTTGATGTTATCACTTTTTTTTTTTTTTTTTTTTTTTTTTGGTAATTCCAGGACTACCAATCCAACTAGATTTCTAAATGTTACATTTAAAAACAAAGTGGGGTGTGGTGGTGGTGTTGTGTATGTGCATGCAAGAAAAGAGGCATGTAAGAATGCAGACTATTCAGATGATAAAACCAGAGTTGATGACACTCTCATATAGATAATACAACAGCACTAAATAAAAAAAATTGATACTGTAAAACCACTAACAAAACACTCCCCTCAAAAAATCACCCACAAACAAAAATTATCATCTGTATTACACTAATCTATTAAAAAGCGAAGACTGAAAAAAATGAATATACAGATAATGATTTCCCTGAAAAGATTTTCAATTTAATTATTTGCATCGGCCCAAATTCACTATTGTCCCAAACAAAGTGAGCATAAACCATTATGACTTTGCCAATTTAACATTTCAAACTCAATCAAGAAGACCACCTGAGCTAAATTAGATTATTGTCCACTTTGCCATATAAAATCCAGTCTGCTTTGATCACAGTAAAACCAATAACCAACTCGAAACCACAACTATGCCAGGGGCTGTTGATCCCGTATTTCAGGTCCTTCTTCCAGTGTTATAATTTGAAAGGGAAATGGGCAGAAGACAGAAGTGTGCACGACTGCCTACTTAAATTGAGTGGGCTTCTTCTGCTTGTGATGGCAATGAGGCAGACTTGGTACTGTATTAGCTGCCACAGAACAATTTTGCTTCCAGTCCATGCCCTTTTGAAGGTAATGGGAAGAATTAGTTTCCTTCTCATGTCTCTCTCTTATTAACATAGTTATCCAGCACGTTACTTGGCTTGAGCAATGGATTTCTTAGCATAAAAATGAATTTATTGCTTAGTATTCTGAAGCAGCATTTTTGTATGCAGAGACCTCCATAAATGGAGTAAATGTGACCTGTAGCTGTCTGCAATACCTTTATCTGACAAGTCTCTGGCAGCAGTAACTGATTTTGCCTTTTTTCTTCTGCCAGAATTTGTTTCTGGTTTTCTTGTGTGTTTTGTGTCTTTTTGCTTTTTTTATCAGTAAAATGATGCACCTTGTATATTCATTATGAGAACTAACTGTAATCTATATATTTCATCAAGGTTGCTTTGGTAAAAAATGCACTTTGATTTCCTTTATAAGCTGCATTCACTTTTTATAATACTGGATTATAACCTATTATAATCTGGAAAAAATTAAATGAAACTTCAGTGTATTAATTACTTAAAATACGTTAACATTTAGGACAGAACACACAAATATTCAAGAGTCCTTTCTAATATATAACTTCTAATGACTGGAAGGAAGAAGTAAAGATGGAATTACAGTTACATTTCTTCCTTTTTTCTGATTTGTATAATAATGGATATACCATTAAGCTTTCTTTACTTTAAAAAATTTCTTTCATTTTCACTTTTACGAAAAAAAAAAAGAAGATTTAATTCTATACTATTAAACATGAGCTGTTCATTACAGAAAGCGTCAGGAAAGAGCAAAAAACCCCAAGTATAGATCTATAGATACAAAGGATCAAAGTCAATTTTTAGGAAGGCCTAAAAGACATTTATGGCATCTAGATCCCTGATTCTAAAATATACTCTTGCTTGTATCTCAATTTCAGATCTTATGGAAAAAATATACATAGGCATTTGGTGAAACTGTTGGATTTAGATGTCGGAGAAGTAATTATACTTGATAAAAGAAAAATAACATATACTTAGTCTATTTAATATCCTCAGATTTTGTTTCTAATACAAATACAACTCAAATGCTGCAGATGACACAGGTGACCCCTTAAATGTTCAGCACCCCATCAGTCAGGAACAGCAGAGCTTCCAAACTTAAACCAACTTTAGCTTACTAGTTGAAGTATAAAATAAACAGATTTTTCAGCCTCTTTTACACAGCCCACAGCTTCTACGCAACCTACAGCAGCCTACAGCAGGCCTCTACCAATCTCCCTCTGCAGATCACAGCGCAGCCTCATCCAGGAGCCAAGAACATGATGTACAAGTACTGTACACTGCGTGGCTGATGAGTCATTTCTATTTCTCAGCCTGCTTTCAGAGTTTGATATTACGTACCATATGGCCACAGCCTTCATAAATGAGGTTTCAAGGAAGTCATCTGATGGCAGAATGGAAATGGCTTTGCTAAGCAGCAAAGCTGCTAATCAATAGGTGGAAGAACTGGAAGTGGTGGTTCCATGAAAGGAAAATACTGTATAATCCTGGTCTAAACACTTATTACAGCAGCATAAAAATGCTCTAATTTCTCTTACTGGTGTAGACACTTCAAAAGCAAACATTTTTGTAATGATGTTTTTTCCTGGTTTTGGACTATTATTCAATCACTTTCTGCCCAGCAGAATGCAGTTGTTTTTTGCCAGCACTTCTACTACTTCAGATGCTCTTCCATTTAGTCTATCATCTTGTCTTGGACTTGCCAGTAATTGCTCCTGTGTCCCTAACCTTATTTTAATCTTGATTGTGAACTCTCCTCTTCCTGCTTTTTCTGTCCAAATTTCGTGCATCTCAACTATTGTGCAAATGCTCCTACTTTGTCTAGTTTTATTGAAAAACTCATCAACGTTTCTTTATAAACCACCAAAAAAGTCACTTTTTATGGCTTCTCATCTCAGATCTTACTTAGAGACATATAGAGTCTGAGGGGAACATTGAGCATAACAGACTTCTGACATGGAAATCTAAGTCTTTTTCAAGTATCTTTTTCAGCAAATAGAGGAAGATAGGCATATCTTGGGAGTAATTAGGAGAAGGAGTTGAACATTGGGGTCTTTAGTTGCCCTTTGCAAGAGCCTTTCTCTCAGGAGTGTGAGCAAGACATTTTGACAGTGATGGAGCGTGTAGGGAGAGGATCGTGTAAGTCATGTTTGCATGACTGTGGGCACATACATGGTGGGCAAGGGAAGGAAGGAAGGAAGGAAGGAAGGAAGGAAGAGTCACTGGAAATGGTGCAATTACCCTGAAATCTCTTTCTAGGGACAAAGATATGTGGAGAATCATGGCCATCTGAGAAGAAAAGCACGCAGACCAGGTTCCCTGGCCTCCGCATATCTTTCGTCTCTGGTGGATATAAAAGTAACTTCAAACCACAGTTGAAAGTTAGCTTTTCAGAATGATCATTTAAGACCAYCTCTACTTCTAAGCATACAGGGAACACTTTTTTTCTTTCTGTCTTAAAAAAATCCACACTTTTCAGTAGTTGCTTAAAGATAACTTGTGCAAACTGGAAATTCTGAACTTAAAATTAAAAATAGCTCTTTTTGAACTCACATTGCATTGGTACTTATTATAGTGTAAGGAAAGTAATTTCTTTCAGGGGTTAAGAAAAACAGAACATGTCTGCTGGCACCTAGGAGTGTTTATACTGGACTTTTTTTTTCCACCTGTGAGGCCATGAGGAGCAAATAAGACTTACTCATTGATAGACAACTCACAGCTGGATTCAGCTAAAGGCTTAATCTTTGAGTTACAGAGCCACAATTTTCAAGAAGGTAACCATGGATCTTGCATTTAATGGTATCCACTGTTCCAAAAAGACACCAACAATAAATCWTTGTATAGCATACACTGAAAATCCCTGACCATGAAAATACATAAAACCGAAAATCTGTTTTGTCTTAGCCACACAGCTAATACCATCATTATGGCTGAATCCACAGACTGCCATTACTCCATACTTCTTTTKTTCATTACCAGTTTTTATAAGTTTAAAGATTTTGGTGAAGGGACCTTACCCGTGCCTTCTGCTCCATTTCCATCATTAATCTTTCATGTTGCTCTGCTATTGCCAGTGTTGCAGAATGGACTTTCTGATATATCATTTCTCCTTCTCGTGTCTGAAAGGTGAACAGTCCTTCTCCTGTGTCACACATCCTGCAGGGAGATTTAAGCAGAAGGAAAGGAAAAAAAAAGTGTGATTTTTATGTAACTATTATAAAAAGTGCACACCTTGCAGTAGAAAATTCCAACTTTTGTAGTTAAACTCTGGGATTCTGAACATCCACAGTTATTTTTACAATTGAAGAGAGACATATTCCAAGAGATGTGCAGAACTTCGTGAATGTAACCTTTAAATTTGGTTTTAATCATCCTCTGGATAGTGAAAAAGAAGTCTTACCATCATAGAATAAAAACTTGAGGTAATACAGTCAGCTATTTACGGTATTGTTTCAAATGCYTGCATAAGTAAGTGCAGACAAGTAAGATTTAATTCTCTTAACCAATTGATGCCAGCAGTACATAGCACATCATGACTTTGAAAAGTTGACATTTTAAGACAACACTGACCAATTAAAAATGCTATTATGGCTGATTACTAGAAAGAAGCTGTATTGAAAGACAGCATTAAGAGGGTTAAATTATAACTGTCTCTGTTAGTACATTTATGTGAGGCAGTGTCTAAAGCTATGATAATTACAAAAGCCATTCAGTCTATTTGACAATAGGAACAGTATTTCTGTAGTATAAGAAGATTAAATAGTGGAAAAAAAAAACAGAAATAAAATTTACTTTCTTCTTTTGAGAGAGCAACTGCTATTATCCTTATMTGTGATATGCTGTGGCATTATTCTGAGGAAGAAGAGTGGAATATGGTAAATGCAACGACAAAGAYGGCTGGGAAATATAGGAAATGTGAGTAGACAACAATGTTAGATTGTTGAGTGACTGTTACTTCAAGGATATATATTGTGTTAAACAGTGGYGCAATTTGACATATTTATATTAGTAGTTCCATTACATTATCAGCATCTGATTTCTGTATTTTTATAAAATTCTTCTTGCAATTTTAGAAATCGAATTTAAAAATCCTTTTTATTTGGTCTGATACTTCCTGTAAAGGTTTTCAGTTATCTGTGATAGAAAATTGTTGACTTGAGTCACTGATGCATAACATTCTTCAACAATAGAAAGATTTTGATTTGCCTTAAAATACAAGATTCCTTTAATGTTTTGGTTGTTTACATTATTTTTAAGGACATCTATTTTTTTTAATATTCCAACACCTTCAGCATGGCCCCAGAAAGCCCAAGAATTACAAAGCATTTTAGAAAAATGTGTCCCAAATAGTCTAACATTCTAACAGAAAGTGTTGGAGGCAGAAATAGATAAAACAGAGATGCTTCTGGAAAATACCTAGTGAAAATACTTAGCAGTGATCAATTCAGGTGTCGAAAAGAAAGTCATAGTCTTAAGAATAAATGATTCATGATATTATCCATATAGATATTATCCATAATTCTGGAATAAAAATAGTCTTCCCCATCCCAAGATGTAAAGAAAATACAATCCACTTTGTAGACAGGCATTATTTAATCAGTATTAATATGGTGTGCCAATTAATAGATTAAAAAAGAAAAGCTTTTGATTAAATTCCAACGGAATCAAGATCCCCGATGTAAACATTTAAGGTATTTTATATCCTTAGCCACAATTCTCCAAAGAGCTTCTGGTAGAAATAAAACGTCTCCAGAGTTTTGCAACATTATGGCAACAGCCTTTCAGATCCCTCAGGGCATTATATAGCTGGTACTCTGCTTTTGTGTAAAGAGATCTTAACAAAATTCAAACAGCGTGAAATGGAAAGTCTGGAAAAAATGATGAGGTTTCAGAAACTGAAGCAAAATACGATCTTTTTGTTGGTTTCAGAGGATGAAAAATCCTAYAGGGATAAAAACAAGGAAGCAGGCAATGGGGCGTGATTAAGATTCAGGAGTTAAGCCGCTTTTTTTGACCGAGCAAAACCTAGCCATCACTGCTGCTGATCAGACCAGGGTCTGTACCATCTGTGTGAGCCCTGGGTGGAGGCAGTGGTGTGGGCTGCGGCACTGCCCTGGCACCTCGACCACGGCACAGGACAGCATCATGGGGCCCTGCTTCCCAACTGCAATGGGTGACCGTGGCGGACATGTCACGCCAACATTGGAAAGCCATTGATGGCAGTCTCCCCRTGTCTGGACTGTGGGCTTCGCTGGCTAACGATGGATGATATGCACACAGCCACTCAAAACTGGAGGTGGAGGAGGATTATGGGCATCATTTTTTAAAGTGCTGAATTCCTCTAACTYGCTTTGAAGTTTAACAGGACTTACAGGCCCCAAGAATGAAGCAATCAGTATCTGGCACATCTGAGCTCTGTAAAAGCAAAAATTGTTAGAATAAAACTTTCTTTCAYCCATCTAAACTTGTTATTAGTAATCTGTCTCCCAAGGAGATGATTCCCTTCACCATCATAAAGTTTTCCTGTTCAGCTCCTCAGGATGTTATTGTTTTACTCAGATGAAAATCTGAGTTTAGACCTTCTAGTCTAGTCTAGTCTAGTCTAGCCTAGCCTAGCCTTTTCTATTTTCTGTTCTGTTCTATTCTAGTTATGACACCAAGAGCAGCGGCATGTTTTAGGGTTAGTTTCAGTCTTTCTAGAACAAGGAAACACAAACTAAAATAGAAGCACTCCTAAGCATGATGGAGATGGGGACAGGGAAAGGGGTAAGTGTGCTCTCCTAAGCTTAAGAGTTTTGCTGAAAAAACAGAGGACCTTTACTTATCTGGCCAATGGGAATGGACAAGCCCATGAGCTGAAACACACCACAGTCAGCAGAACACATAAATTGTTTTCTCTACAGCCTCTACTAGATGCCAGATAACTGTCCATTTAAAGCTACAGTTTCAGGTTTAGCCTTGCTAATGTGTTGCTCTATTATGACTGAAAGTGAAATAACTGTGGGTAAATTCAAATTTCTCTATGTTCAAAGCACACRTGGTTGTTTAGTTGCATCCTTTTTTGATTACTATGAATTATGTTTTAAAATCAATCAAATAATTGTTGTTTGCAACTTTTCTCAAAACCTTTAAAAAACTTTTTGCTACCAAAATTTTAAAATGAAAAATGACCTTTTCCAAAGTGTAGATTAAAACTTGTCATAATTATTAGTTTTTGCTTTTCTGCAAAATAGTTTTCTGCATTTTTGATATTTAATAAACCAAAACTTGATTATAATTTTATGTCAATTTAATAACATCTTCATAACTTTAACTTTTCCTAGAATACCTTTAGAGAAAAGACAGAAGAAAAGTGTGGGCCTCTTCTTTTCCTGATACTGTCACAGTTATACACTGCAGCCCAACCAACTCAGTATGACCTTCACTGTCAAAAAATTTCACTGATTTTGTATACTTTAATTTTTTGATGAGAGACTTAACAGTCTGTCGATGCTTGAAAAACACTGATGTTAGCTTCTCYATTTCTGTGTTTTCCAGCTTTAAAATGGGAATGTCATTAACCTATGCTTTAGGATATTTAAGGATTCAATGCATTAAAATGTATGACGTGCTTTGACTGAAATAGGAAAGTGCATTTTTTTCTGTATTATTACAGAATGATATAACTGSGCAGATAACGAAACCAGTAGATAAACAGTGTTGCAAATCATCATAAATTTTTTACTTCTTAAAATAATGCCACAGCTTTTTACAACCATCATTGTTCATTGGGAGGAGGTGAGAGCTAAGCTTGTGGCCCAGGACAAACTGGGTTCAGAGATCAACAGTGAAAGTTCTTGCTTTTACTCAAAGGTAGGGCTTCTGTTCAAGCCAAAGAGATTTTCCCACCAGTRTTGCCAGATTTTTTTCAACATTTCTCAAATTCACACAATGGTTTCCCACTGCCTCTGCTCACTACAGTAACTTCAGTCTTTTACAGCAGAATCAATACTATATATTAACCTTGTAGAATTCCCTTCAAAAAGGAAACTTTGTTGACTTGGTTTGACCACTATTTACATATGGTACTTTTTCCCAAATAGAGGTTCATGCTCTCATGTCATGGTTGAAATATTTTAAAAGTTTAACAGTGCCATATTTAGCAACTGCATGAGAGGACAAGAATTTGACATCTCAGCCTTATTTCACTATTTCGGTTAAGGGTAAAATGCATTTTCACAATAATGAAGGTTGTCTGAAAACTGAGATGCTCAGAAACATTATTTGCTATAAGTCCTTGTTTTAAAATAAAGGTTAAATGACAATTGTAACTAGAAAATTTTTAGTTCTTTATATATCTAAATCTAATTTTTTAATGGATTCAGATGATTTCTTTTTACCCACAAATAATTTAACATTTAAAGAAATAATAGCTGATTTGTAAATTCGTTACTCAAAAGTATATAAAACTACATACAAACAACTAAAAAAAAAGGTAAACATTCTCAAATAGGCACTGAAAAAATATCATAAAAAACTTTTACTATTAATAACAAATTACTATTAATAACTATAGCTATTAATAGCTATAATAAATAACTACTACCCTAGTTTAGCATTTCTAGTTCTTTAAATAAAAATGGACTTTAAATTTTTAAATGAGAACAGATCATGAATAGGTATTGTCCAGTAATCAGTGTGCTAAAAGTTACCAGTACCAAACTGGATGTAATTGCTGTTGCATAGTCCGCACTTAATGTGAAAAAGCTGTTTACTCAGACACTTCAAGGCCCAGAAATGAAGTTAGCTAGTGCTTATTTCCTGTATGCTGAAGAAGGTGCTACATATGGGACCAGACCTATAACTGCCACAAGATGAGTAGTAAATAAAAGATGGCCTTTCTTTCAAGCCTTGAAGCTGTGGCTGTCAGTCAGGAAAGAACTAATTGGTATGCAATATTTAACTCTGAACGGAGACACTTATTTCTTGTGTTGCTACAGCTTTGATTTTCTAAAAAGTGGTGGAAACTAGCAATTTTGCCTGCAATTTAATTAAATTATCAGAGGAGACACACAAACACTTTCTCTCTTGTGGATATTTAACTTTTGTTCTTTCCTTGTTTGTTGTTATCTCAACTTGAGCTAAGCCATTTTGACAGAAATCCTGTTTGTTCTTTGTGTGCAAGGACATTACACACAGCATACACTAAAGACAGGCTAGCTAACCAGTACACCTCACTCAGAAATGAATGCAAAGCTCCCCTGAGGGTCCAAATTCTTTGCTCATTTCGGCCTTCAACTCCCAAAGTTGTTCTTTTCTGAGAAAATGAAAAAAAGCAAGGAAAGGAAATAAACTCTTTGTGGCTGGGGCATATTTAGACAAAAAGCTCCCTTTATACCTAGGAATACTTAACGAAACAACTGTAAAATTATCTATATGTACATTTTTATAAAATTGTAAGTCAACTTCTATGTTGAAACGATAGAAAAACAGAGGAATAAATAACAAAATGTTGATAAGAATCCTAACTTACAATAAAGCAGGCAAAAAATGGATACATTTCATGGGGGAATCAATAAGAAAAAAGATAACTACATAAATAGGATATGTATGGGACCTAGGAAAGGTCTATGGGTGAAGCAGAGAGAAGAAAATTAATGGGAAATGTGCACAAAGTGTAATTAATTCAGGTGTAGAACTTCAACAGCAGACATGGTCAGAAAGACCTAAAGTTGGGACAAGGTCGGTGAAAGTGGGGAAAATGTCCTATGAAAAATCTGTGAAAGGGAAATGAAGATCACCAACACAAAGCACAGCAACGATATAAAGGGCAACATCCAGAACAAGCAGACGCAGACTCTCTAAATCTTCTGAGTGTGGCCTGTTACTCACACCCTACGTGAATAATGAGTTAGATTGCCATGCTTTGCTGTCAGCATTTCAGAGTTTTATCCTAAGTGTCAAACAGGTATCTTGGCAATTCTATGATTGAAAAGCAAATAATGAAAATTATCTGATATATGAGGCATCTGCCTGCCCCCCTTAATGATGGTTATTTACTGGCAAGAATATACAACACAAAAAAGTAATTATGCATGATATCTACTAATTGCTGGCTATAGACATTCCTCCATAACATTTATCGTCATGTTGTTGCACTTCAGCTGAGGTGGGTAACTTTCCACTGTTCTTGCACATGCTCATGAGATATAGATAGCAGTGTTTAACCTTAAATTAGCTTTCTTTCATGTGGAATCTCCTTGAATTTGGTCTGAGTTAATACAGGGAACATGGACTATTACCACACCTCTGATATGGCTCAGTAACTTGATCATGGAACTTAGCCCTGAAGATTTGTTCAAGGTCAGATCTTGTATTTCTTGAGTCATCCTCAGTGTTTTCAACTAAAAGAACTAAAGGATCCCTCATACCATCAAAACAGCTTTCCTGCTAAGACCATTTATGGCAACATTGCAATTCTGAGAAGGAAAATGCTCAGAGATGGAGTGGAAATGCGTGATGATTTGCTCCCAGGTAGCTGGGGTTCCATCTCTCAGAGGAATCCAGCAGTCCCTCTCCAATATTTCCTAGAGGACCTTAATACTTTCCAAGTGATAGTTGCACATCTTTTTAAGATATTATATGCAGTTGCGGTAACAAAAATCTTATGTGCTACTCTGATGAATATGCTGCTAGTCTTTCTGAACAGAGATGTATTACCCTACAAATTTTCCCTCTAAAAGGGAGATTTGTTGTGTGAATAGTGTTTTTTCCCGTTAAGATTATTTCTTTTTCTGCCTAAACCAAATGACCATTTAAGTGGTATAATATAATATAAACAAAAATTTTCTCATGAAAACATGTTTTTATTTGTTTTGTCAGATGGGGGAGATTTCTTTACAGTACTAGTGGTAATTATGCCTCTTGGGATATTTTTTCTTCTCATTGCCTGTCCTGCCTCTACAATTGCTGTCTCTGTGCTGCCCTCTGTGATAGCACATTTAGACTAGTGGGGCATATATCACACTGCTAAAACTTCAGAGACACTAACCCATTCCTGCATGTCAGATGCTTTCCACTTTTTGCTTAATGGAAGTTCTGAAAGCAGGCTGTGTCTTTCTGTGGACTTTGTCAATGATTGTCCACTAGCACTGTAATTCTCTAATTCATTTCCACCAGGTTTATCCCTGACCATCATAAGACATAGTGGAAAAAATTGTATTTCAGTTTTTTTCCCAAGGTTCTGTTTTGATAAGAAGGAGGATTCTGTCTGGGACTTGTTTCAGACCACTTTTATTTGGTTGCTACTAAGCTTTCCCATCTATTCTCATTAAAATGTTCTTATTTCTATTAATTACTTTAATACATCAGAATAAATGTAACTAGTGCTGAAGAGTTAAAGATAGTAACTCATTCTCCATGCTAGTTACAGTATAAAAAGCAGAAAAGCTAACTTTACTGAAGTCATGCATAAAAGGTAGAATGTGGAGATTGACATGTAATTATGAAATATATCCATATGTAATGGTAAACATGCTGTGCAGAGGCTCTGTTTTCTGTTTTCTAGACCCTAGAAACTAAACTATAGTGAATAAGAGAAGCAATTTTCTGGAGTCTAAGAAGTTGAATCCCAAATACTTTACTATGACTATAACTACATTTTTTGTCTCTTCCTGCTTATAGACTAGTTTCATAAACCATGACCTAGACATTTTGATGGGGAAGATTGAACGGTGCTGTCTGTGCTTTATCACCTCTAAGTAAGAAGGATTCTAGGCTGCACATGCAAATTACCCTCTTGTGTCAGTATTCAGTTCATATTATTTAAGAAATTAGTGTAGGTAATTAATACATATGTATATGCAAAACAACCCACATTATAGAGCCTTTTGAACCCTTAACATTTTCTTTAAAAAAATAAATAATCACATATATTACTCAAAAAAAGGAATTTATGAAAAACAGAGAAGATAATAAAACCAATTGTTGACATATTCTCAAATACACAAGACATTTTCATTTTTGACAGTTTAAGTAACAGAACAAACATGAAAATGTTGTTAGATAATTAGTTCTGTTAGTTTGTAAAGCTCAGGTCTTGTTGATAATGATGAAATACTATTTAACAGTGTCTTGGATGAGTATCTATTCTTACCAGCTCTGTGAAAGATAAACCAAGAACTCATATATTACTATTATCATTTTAACACAGAAGCAGCAGTTATGGTTGGCTGTACAAGAAACAGACCAATGAAAAACATCGGTCTGAGAAAAATAAAGAGATTGCAAAGACTACAAACAGCTAAATTTTTTTGATTAAACCTTTTCACTCATCATGGTTTGGCTATTATTTTTCATCTCACTTTTGAATGAGAGGGATATAAGTTCCAAGTCCTGGAAGCTGGGATCATATTCAAATACAGATATTTGCTACAGGATTTCTGCCACCCTGTTAAGAGCTATTATTCCCCAATGAAGACAAACACATCCCATAACAATATTACTCAGTTCCTCTCACTGTCTTTAGTAGCAGAACACAGGTGAAGCAACATTAATCTACATGAATACCATTGACTTAGACAAATACAAAAATGTTAGATATAAAACCCAAATAAGGCCATTACTGGTTAAAATAAATGATAATGTAATAATACAGGAGCCCTGTGGCAGCACATCACTACTTGTTACAACAGAAGCAATAAAACTTGGTGGCCCAGGATCTTTATTTTCTTCTTTTTTTCCTTTTTGAGCCCTAAAGTCACTGTTATGTTCAGGACTACTCCTTGCCCAGGGTGCTGCAGATAGAAATCCTCTGAATTAATTCTGAACACAGTGTGACACAATTCTGAACTACTCATAGAATCATAGAATCATTTAGGTTGGAAAAGACCTTTAAGATCATATTGTCCAACTGTAAACCTAACACTGCCAAGTCCACTCGATCCTCTCTCAGGAAATAACGAGTTTTGTAAGGAGGAGGCATCTGCCAGTTAACAGATGTTAGCATAGTAAGAACCAAGTGTCCTGGTTCCGGCTGGGACAGAGTTAACTTTCTTCCCAGTAGCTGGGCGGGGGGGGTGTTGTGCTTTGGGTTGGTATAATAAGAGCATTGATGGCCCACTGATGTTTTGGGTGTTGCTGGGTGGTGCTTGCACCGGGCACTTTTCGGCCTCCCATGCCCTGCCAGGTGCATGGGAAGCTGGTGGGGGGACCATAGCCGGSGTGGTTGACCCAGCTGGCCAATGGGGTATTCCATACCATGTGATGTCATGCTCAGTATWAGAACTAAGTTTGGGGGGGGTGGGGCTCTGGCATCACAGGACGGGCTCTCATGTATCGGGCTATGCGTCGGTCAGCGGGTGGTGAGCAGTTGCATTGTTCATCGCCTGCTTTGTATATTCTATTGTTGTTGTTGTTATCACTGTTATTATTACTGTCCTACTTTGTTTTATTTCAATTATTAAACTGTTTTTATCTCAACCCGTGAGTTTTCCTTGCGAAATCGATAGTCCAGCTCAAGTGMATCTACAYCAATGCACGCAGCATGGGCRGCAAACAGGAGGAGCTGGAAGCCATTGTGCAGCGGGATAGCTACGACTTAGTCACCATCACAGAAACATGGTGGGACAACTCTCACGACTGGAGTGCTGCAATGGATGGCTATAAGCTCTTCAGAAGGGACAGGTGAGGAAGGAGAGGCGGTGGGGTGGCTCTGTATGTCAGGGAGTGTTTC
>JAYKAV010002792.1:68471-80464 GCA_035582835.1 Phoebastria nigripes | reverse complement strand
CGTGTAGATGAGGCGCTTAGGGACATGGTTTAGTGGGCATGGTGGTGTTGGTTGATGGTTGGACTTGATGATCTTAGAGGTCTTTTCCAACCTTAATGATTCTATGATTCTATAAAACATTCATTGAACTTCCACCAATTTTCTACATGTGGTATTTAATTTAGAGAGGAAACATGACTTCCCTCCCACTTGCTTTAACTTTTCCTCTTTGATATAAGCGAGGCAGAAGTGAAGTAGACAGATTTTCCCTGTTCTCTCGATTGCAAACAGCAGCAATTCTGTTATGGATCAAACATCTTGCTCTGCATTCACCTGGCATCTCTGACTCCAACTTTGTGTATATGATATCCTTGTGTAAGTGCTTCCAGCAGTGGGAAAACTCTCTGTAAGGATTTCTCATTAGCCTGATAGCTAAAATCAGTTATAGTTTGTGTTCAGGTAAGTAGCAGCTTGATAAGGGCTTGAGAACCCTCAAAATATTTTTTGTAAAAATTTGTTACATAAAAAAAGACAGTCCTTGCAATTACACAAGTAAGTGGGTAGGAAAAGGTACAAGTGGATAAAAGGAGTGTAAAACAAAGAAACAAAAAAAGAGTCCTGCAAAAGAAAAACCTCACAAAGAATCACATGTATCAAATCATGCAGAAAAAGGACAGGAAAAGCATGCAAAAGGATGAAAAAGAAGGAGAAAGCAGTATTTACTGTTTACAGTTACATACTTGGGCTCCCCGCATATTTTCCAAGAAATATCTTCTTTCTAAAACTTCATGGAATGCAGTGGCTAGCCATTTTCTGATGTTTTGATAAATGTGTATTTCCATCTTGTAACAGCAATCAGTTATGCTGATTAGGTTCTCTTAGCTGAATATCTACTATGAGTCCTGTGTGAAACTACTGATGCTGTACTGGATAAAGACACATTTTATGCTATCTTTAGTGAGGATTTTGCTTAAAACAAAAAGGTTTAAGTAAGAATGGCAAGAACTGTGGCCACTGTGTGTGTGTGCCACCATCTATTCTTGGTAATATTCCCTCAGACCAGTTTTCTGCATAGCACAAGATGCTAGTAATTGACAAGAAATGCACCTTGACAAGTCCACAAGAAGAGGGGAAAAACAAAGACTGCAAAACAAATTTGAGATAGTAGAATATAAAAGTATGAAATGCATGTTCTCTAATGCATTAAATTTTTAAGTACAGCATACCTGCTCTCTTCCCAGGGATCTTGGGGCCCTGTTAGAAAGCAAAATGAAAAAAGCAATTGTCCTTTTCCGTGAGAAAACACTAATAAGCTACTTTTACACTGGAGCTTACTCATCTAGTTCAATATTTAAGAGTTTAGGCTTCTACTCTTCTACACTGTCTTAGTAATATTTTTATAAGAAATTTATAACAGCCATGGAACTGCTCTGAACACTGGAATGTGTCAATCCTTTCTGTCCATGATTCTGTATGCCAGATTTAAAAAATCGGTAAGCTATAGATGCAATACCTACTGGCTTCGTCAAACATTTATATATAGCTATCCAAAAAGGAAGCACTATAGGTGGCAGAAGAGAAAGGGTACAAATCCCTTATGGGCAGAATGATATATAGTGGATATTCATAGTTYTTATGCAGCAAAAGGTGACCATGCCTTCCCTGGACATTTACACATAATAGCTTGGGCATGTTTGCAGCTATTTCATGTATGCCATTAAAACCATTTTGAGTATCCTAGGTAACATTTAAAAAGTCTTTTGAAATATTTCCCCACTTTCTCACTTTGGAACATTCATATTGTAGGTATCCTTCATATCATAGACAGAATATTAGTCTCAAAATAAATGCTAATATACATTTCTATTTCTGTGTATTACTATCCCTGCTCTAGTCCTTTTTACCAGCTATTTGACACTACTTCCACATGCATTGAACACTTTTTTCTTGGCTGCCCTCCATTTCATCTGCCCTTCTAAGGCTGAGAGCTAATCATACTCATTTTTCTTCTTTTCTCTGTGAGAAATTGGTCCACTGGGGCTTAAAGAAGTCTCCCATAAAAAGGCAAAGTACCTGTGAAATGAAATATTTGTGATGGTGTTGTCAACATCTGCCAATGACAGGCACTTATCCTGGCCAACCTCTTCTTGCTACTTTTTGCTCAGATCTTCCACACTTTCTGACTAGATGTTGTTCCTAAAATGCTACACATATTCCAAAAGCTGCTACAATGTTTCATCAGAAAACCAGCTACCTTTTGCTCTTACTCAGAAGTCCCTCCCTATTGATTTCTGTCTTACCAGCCCATGTATTTCATCACCACATTCCTATCTCCTCCTGTTCCATGTGCTTTGCCCATTCTGTCCCCCACTACAAAACCTTCCCTCCTATTTTCATCAATCCTTTGAGTTTCTTTTAGTCCCAGCAAGCTGGTCCACTTGCTGTCCAATGTGCGTGCAAAACAGCTTTAGCACATTCATGCCCTGGTCCTCTCCAGACCAGTGTTGGTTTGCATCGCTGCTGTCGCTCTTTATTCTCTGGTGACAGTGACAGTACTCTTAGGTAAGTCACCAGAAATATAGATGATCCAACCTGTTCTTTCATTAAATAAAGGTTTGGCACCCTCAGTCACCATCTGAAAGAACTTCAGGGTTTTCCACTGAATCATCACCTAGACTATAAAATTTTCTGCCCTTCAATCCCATTCCTGACAGTAAATGATACTTATGGTCAGATAGTTTCAATTTTTTTGAGTTTTAAAATACTGCATACTAATAAATGCAGTTTTGCAGTAAGTGATGATAATTTTTATTTGCTTTTATGGTCAACTTAATGAAATTTCAGCCATAATAGCACACATTTCAGGAAAATAAAAACTCCTCTGTCATTCATCCCAAAATATTGTTTTCAAAAAGTGTATCAGGGGTCATTTACAGTATCATTTTAAAGGACGGATATTTTCCAAGCTGGACAGCAAATTAAAAAAAAAAAAAAAAAATTTAAAATGTGAAAATCTGCTTTGTTGCACTGGTTCAAGCAAGTCATGCGAGTGCAATGTTATATTTGACTTTTCGGCCGCTGACAGGATAATCAAGTAGATGAAGCATCTCAGTGAATTATAGCACTGTACTGAGTTTTATTCCAAAAAGTCAGAAAGATCAAATGATATTTGGAGCCGCTGAGATTGAGGGATTCCATTAGATGCTGCCTCTCCCTCCCCTCTTTCTAATAAGACAGAAGCTTTTTAGAAAATATGTGACAAATGGCTACTCACAGCAGAAATAAATCACACACCACAGAGTACAGCATTATTAATAGTGCAATAATAGTAATAACTTACCGTGATAGCAGAGAAGTACTATTAGGAGGGACAGAGTAGCTAATAGCATTTCCTCTAACAGGGCTAAGGGACAAACCTTCCTTTGGTACCTTATAAATAAGCGGAAGATTAAAGGAGCCTGTGGGACCAGTCAAGCACACCTCAAAAATAGCCTGACTTTTCTAGAATGCTACTGAGCGGGCACTGCCTGTAAAGTGCTCTCCATCTCCTRTATGTGATAATATTTTGATAGTTCTTTAGTTACTTTAAATTAGAGTGAGAGGACACTTAGTTGCAGTAAAATATTTGAGGGGGGCATAATGTATGATAATGCTAAGAGGGCTGTGACATGGTTTTCAATTATTAGGCTTGTTTTCTCCTTAGCAGAACGCTTTGTGAAAACAAAAATTGAAATTAATCACATGGATTTGTATTCAATCAGCATATACCACCACTATCTAAAAAATTAAAGGAATTACTCATGAATGGTCAATTTGATAGTTCTTTCAGGTCTTCCTATTTAGTTACATATCCATTTTRGGAAGAACACATTTTATATTATATTATATGTGTCTTTAAACATATTTTTGTGTGTGTGTGTATTTGTCTTAGTAGCAAATAGTCACAAAAAGTAACTTGGGTTTCATTAAGGGTGCAGCTGTTGAGAAGTGAAGAATCTCTATCAGAGTTTTTAACATGTTTTAAAGGTTTGAACCAAAATATCCTAGGTATTCTCTGGTTTGCATGGACATAAAATTAAAAAAAAAAAAAAATCATTTTAACACAAAAAGCAAATGAATGCAAAGTGCCCATTAATTTACTTACAATATTATTGTCTTGGTTTTGTTTACCTATAGCTTTTTACAGAAGAGCAGAATTTGTTTTTCTAATTAATAACATAACTAATGAAATTAATAATTAATTAATTAAGTTAATGGATGAAAATATTCATTACCTTCATGATTATTGATTGATTTTTGCAAAGAAAATTTGTAAAAAACTACAGCAATAGAAGAAAAAAATTAAGAAGTCAGTAACCTCCACAGTTACTCACATATTCCAACAGAGTCCTGGGTGCACTGAGATCACATATATAAAGTATGTTTGGCAATGTGTATGTATAATATACATATATAAAGCTCTGTTGGTAATGGCATTCAGCTTACTAATGAAAAGCCAGAATACAGCTACCGAAAAAAAAATCACCATGGAAATTTCCACACTAGAGTTTCTGCTCTCACACTATTACTATATCCAGAATATAGAAGTACTTCTGGAACTGCTATACATCTGTGACTGACAGTAAAGGCCAAAACTACTCTATCGACCTCTTTTTCAAGCAAAGAAGTTACCGGGTACTCTCATCCTCCAGAAAAGCTTCATCTTAGTAAAGTTAAACAAAAAGATGCCAATAGGTATTTTATAAGTGAGTTTATTATTTGTGAGAACAATGAATTAACACTATCTGAGAGAACAGGGGGGAATTAGGCAGATATTAGGTAAACCTTCCAAGACGAGCCTGCTAAAGCAGCTTTCTCAGCTCACGAGTAGTGACCAGCAGTCATGCTATACCCAACTTGATTCCAGTATAACTAAGTCCCAAGACTGAGAGAAAAATAAAACTTCCATTGCAGTTTTTCACATGTGACATACAAGAGACAACTGTTCAGACACTACAATGACCTTTAGAATAAACCTATGTGCCAGCTGAAGCTGAGGAACCACAGTTCTTGACAACAAATGAAGCCCAGAAACRTTTAAAACCGTACCCCTTTATGCTTCTGCAATGGTCTGTGTGTGCATGTGCAAGTGTGGGTTTGCACAGGTTCCTACATATTCATGAACAAGGCTCTTTTGTTGTGCAAATTCTAGCCTTTGCATTTTGATTACTTCCTTCCATGTTTGTACAGTACACAGCAGCAGCATAGAGGATATTTCAAATCTCCTCCTCAATCGATGACACTACATTCATAAGCTTTGGAGAAAAGGAGTATTTATTTGTGCCTAGCATTCTTGCTGGCTAGATGGTTCTCTGTGCAAAACATGGCCTTCTGGATTGCCCTTTGTGAAGTGTTTAACACTCTCCTACTGTCTGTATAGATAATTAGGTGCCCACTTTCAACATTTTTAATCAGCTCATGCAAATAGGCTTGGTGGGGGAGGGATGCAACAGTATTTAACTGCTAAAATAGACACCCTGGCACTTATTGTAAATGGAATCTATATAAAAAATGAAAAGCATTATGAAATTTATTAGCATTTTGTACACATGAGTTTCTGAGTTTTGCTGTTGACTTTTTTTAAAGGGGGCTTTTAATTTTTTTTTTTTATTTTCAAATCTGAGATGTTTCAGTCCTCCTGTATTTTGAGGTAGAAGGTTAAATGTTACTATGACTCTTGGAGAGAAAAGGGCCTGCTTCTGGGGCATCTTAAGTTATTCAGAACTGCCATATGAGATTAATTATTGCTATTGCTCACTGTGGAATTCAAAGGTTAAAATGTAGAGTTGAAACAATAAGTGAATCATAATGTGATTAAGAATGTATGAATTATTTCGCCTGCTGCTTCTCTGCTCATACATTACACAGCAATAACCTCATTAGTCATATTCAGCATCAGGAATATTAATCCAACAATGCATGCTTACAGCAGAGTGTATGTATGAAAAAGGGACAATTAGAATATGGTAAGCAAATAACAAATCTTCTGGGCTCAAGCGTGAATGTAAAGCCATCTGAAAGCAAAATGGCGGCTGGTGTCAAAATGTTTTAAAACAAGCCCTATTCTGATTATGTCATACAACCGTGTTACGAAGGGAGAAGGCAAATTGTGCACTTCAACTGAAAGGCACAGTTCATGTTATCTCAGGATCATCAGAAGGAACATAACATGCTGTCAGCTAATACATTAGGCAAACAAAATACAATTCTTAGAGATATCATTAAAAAGCTTTGTAACATTTGAATTATAGCAATGATATTGGATATCTAGTGATCAGCTGAAAACTCACGCTGCGCCCTCTGGGTTGTAAAATATCCAAATACAGGCCACTTCTATAGATACCACAGAGATTATGGCTTTCCTTCTGAGCTGTATGTCTTTTGTGTTAACTGGACAAACTTTAGGTGACTGTTTTTCTAACTGCATATGTTTCATTCAGTACAAATTCATAAGGAAATTTACTGGTTAGGCAACGGTGAATTAATGAATTTGTGATGTGCTGATTCCTACCAATTTAGTATTTATAAATTAGTTCATTACTATGTTACACAACTTCATCTGTGGAGCTTGCTGCTCTGTCCTAGGAGTCACTGACTTCTCAATCTATTTGCAATAAAATTACAGCTTAATACAGGTAACTTTTTATTCTTTCAATATATTGTCTTTTTTGAGATGCCATTGTTTTTCTCATCAAAATTAGACCTTTCACAGCAAAGTGGAATGGCTCAGGCATTCTTTGTCAGTTGGAGAAAATCTTTTGTAGATGTGTATATCACGGCTGAATTTTCAAAACAGGGACTAAAAAAAAGCAGAACGCTTTAGAAGCTACAATAGAAATTTAGGATAAAGAAGCTTGTATATAATGCCGCCTTCTCTCTGTTTGCCATATTCAGTTATACTGTGGAGAATTTCATTGTTATGTGAGTTTTGGTGGAACTTGCTCTAACTTACCAATGCTAGAGCAGTCTGAGAGGAGCCTTGGCAGAGAGAAAATGAAATGAGCACTTCATAAATCACTTACAATGAGCTATATTAGTTTCTGCTAGTAAAAGAGTTCTTAGATTAGGTACCATGATCAAAACCAGAGTAAGAGTCCTGTAGATGAGTTAAACGCACAACTCCTTTTTAAGTAGGGTTTAAGTGAATCAGATGACTAACACAGAACTTATTCTAGGTCAAGAATTTGGCAGAAGGCAAATCGAGAGTTGGAATGAAGTTGGAATGGAAAAAAAGTAGGAATGGAAATACAATTGCAACACATTACAGTATAACTTTGGCACTGCTAAATACCAGGAACTAATTAAAACTTTTCAGTGGTAAAAATGCCATTTTTCCTAAAATTAGAGCTATGTGATTACTGGGGGGGGGGGNGGAAGGAAAAAAAAAAAAAAAAGGAGGATACATACAAGAGATTCCTGTTTCTTTTTTAAAGTTATTTTCAGATTTTAGCAATACATACYGCTTGGGGAAAGAATATGAGAAAGAAGGGAAGAGGCAGTGAGAAAACAGATAAAACAAAACCACAGAAAATTCACACCATGGGTAATTAGGCTTTTTGAAAATATTACAAAGGTGTAAAAGAAGAAGAAGATCCTAACAAACTTAACTACTAAGTGTGAGATACTGAGAGCTCTGAGATAAGGTTTATGTGAAATGATAGGTCTATTTATTGCAGCTGCACATGAGTGCTCATACTRCTGCTCAACCCAAAGTAACTTACAAATTCTATGACAAACTTTTGTTTTATAATGGTATTTAGAATGATTTATAATATGAGATTTATAATTCTATGATAAACCTATGATAAACTTAATCCACAATTTAAATAATCCACCAGCAATCAGGAATTGAAGGCTTCTCTTCAGGGAGGTATAGACCTGAGTTGATACGTACACCAGTGTATGAAGTCCCAGAACAACTGTATCATGAGGCACATACATAAGAGACCTCTCCCCACATAAGGGAAAAAGAGGATGTTTCCTGTAACTTAACTTTAAGGGTTAATTGACTAATGCATTTCACATTAACACCAAAAATCGCCGCAGAGGGCTGACAGACAAATGAAAGATTTCAGTCAGATGTAGTGCCTGAAGCAAACACTGAACTTTCTGCTTCAGATAACCCTAGCATCTGTGTATCTACCCCTGAGAAAATGAGTATGTCAGTCTTGGGTCGCATAAAGGGAAAAAAAAATCTGAGAAATTCTCATGTTACCACTCTGCAATGCTTGAGCTTAATATTTTTCTCAACCAAAGAACCAGACTCCAGATCTTAGAAGTGACAGAGAATACCATGTTTCATTAGATTTTCTCTGATGAAGAAAAAAACAAAATCAAAGGCAAATAAAGAAGGAATAGTTTTGTGTGGTTCAATGGRTGTCTCTGAATGCACAGCATGAATAAACTTGGAAATACTTGAAATTGTTTAAATTTCAACATCTTGTCTACAAAATAGAAGAAAATATATTTCAAAAAAAAGGAGTGTGTCATGGATTTGTGGCTCCTTCTTTTCTCAAAACTCCAAGAACAAACCTACTGCCTCCACCTCTACTCAGCTGGAAACTTACAGTATTTGACAAAGTTTGGCTGGGGCTTCCACAGACCATCCCCTTATTGTATTTTCTCACCGTGTTTAACTCGACTTCAGCTTGACTTTGGCTTTTTTTTTGGATACTTCTGGCCAGCACTTAAAAGTCTTGACCAGGCAGCTTCCATACATAGAAAATATTGTTTAACGTAAATGGCGGAATTGCAGCAAAGCAAAAGAAAGAACATTTCAAAAGGAACAAAGAGTCCATATGTGTTTATTTTTCTCAGTGCCTCACCCCAAGAGATGAAAAACAATTCTGAATTCTTAGGAGTCTCCTCTTATGCTCCTAAAAAGGTGCCTCAGCCAGCTTGTTTTGCTAAAAGGAAAGCTGGGACAACTGCCTTTTGCAGTTTCCCCGAGAGTGAATTTTAAACACTGTTTATGGCCTTTGTTATGGATTGTTTGGTTTACAACATCAGCAAAATGAATCCTGTAACTTTGGCAGGAGTCTGAAAACAGTGTCTTCACACCTGATCTGGGCTATGAGATATTTCATCCTGTTTCACCTGTTCTACTACTTCTCTGGCATGCTTCTTGGATTGCATGCAATTAATGCGATCCAGTGCAAACTTACAGTACCTTCATCTGGACAGTTAGGCAGGCAGTTCCGTAAGAAGCACACTTCCCATTTTAAGGGGCTTAAAATCAGAGACAGTCAGGGGCTAATGCTCATGTACGTGGAGGAGCAGTTCGAAAAGTTTGAAGAGAAATAAGTGCACTCATGCAGATCAACTGCATTCTTAGGCACAGTGTCTCCAACACATCCAATACCCAAAATAACGAGAATGAGGTATCTGAACACATTATACGTGTCCATACATTAAGGAAATCCTGTTGACTCATTGATGATTCAACATTAAAACTCCCCAAGCCAATCCGAAGCTGGTCAGGTGGAAAGCCTAGCTCTTGGAAAAGTAAATGCTAGGCTCCTACCTCAAGTGCTCTGAATTACTGTGGGATCCATCCACTGTGTTAGATGCACAGTATTAATCAGTACAAAGCTATTGTAGTGCCTAATGGAGTTGTGAATTACTATTTTCTGATCAATGGATAGATTGCCTGGGATTAGCCCTAATCACATACTTTAAATAATGAGAATCTCTCCATGCAGTATCAAACTAAGCCACACAAAACTGTGCTTCCCCCAAATCTCAGCAGAGTTTGGATAGGGAAGAGCACAAATTAAGTAAATCMCTGTGCAAGAAATATTCACTTTCATTGGTTCACTAATTAATGAAAAATAAGGATGGGTCTAAYGCCATAGGTAGTGCAAATATACATATTTACAAACTCCAATTCAGTGCAAAACTAAACAGAAAAATCTGGCAGTTTAGAAGAATCTGTGTTCATTCCTCGCATATTTTAGACATCCTCCAAATCGTGTCATTATTACATTTCGTTAGACAAGTGAACAGTTTAGTTTTATACATCCAATTCCATATTCCATTTAAATGCAAAACAATGTATTTATTAAAAGATAAATTTAATTGTCTGAAAGCTTAATTTTGATCCATTTATTTATCATAGTATCTCTTTGTGAATATGTCCATTTATTTTAATGGGAGGGATTTATTTTGTCAAACAAAGCAATACCAAAACTGAGGATGGATAATAAATACATAAAACTGAGCTCTTAATGTTCATGCAAACCACATACACATATACTGCATGGCTGCTAAAACTCAGTAAAAAATAAGAACCTATTTTAAAATATTTCCTTTAAAGCAATTGTCTACATTTAATATTTAAGCCTTAGGGAAAAATTAAAGCAACAACATTTTTACTGCRTAACATTCTCATAAAACATGGTTGAGCACTTCACTTCTGATAAGACAGCATGCATCAGGAATTTACTGTATTAAGGTACTAGCAGATCAAGGGACAAAGAAAATCATGTTCAGAAAGATGAGAAAGATGCTGATTAAAAAATAAAAATAAAAAACCAAACAAATCAACTGCAGATTTTAAAATGAGTATTAATGTTGCYCTGTACAGTCTTCAGATGTTATTGAAGTTACTGGCTTTTCTCTAGTCCTATTTTTTACCTCTGCATTTTTCTGCCAGTCTAAATCTAGTCTTTATGCATTTCCAGATCAGACAGATAAAGCACTCCCAAGCAAGCAAAAGGGAGGAATCAGATCAAAGACAGTAAAACATGACAGATAAAGGCAGCGCTATCTCATAATAATAAAACACAGGAAAAYAATCCACTTTTCATCAGGTTGCATGGTCCATGGCTTATAGGGGAAGGTGATATTCAGATACTAGTATGGAAATAAAATACTGTAGGAGGCTTGAAAAAACAGAGAGATAAAACTCACATTTTACTTGAATATATACAATCACTATACATAGTTAGTACAGATGTGCCATAGATAAAAATAGATCAGTACAGAAAGCAACTATCTTGTAAAAGAAAAGAATTTCACTATGATATAGAATGATTTTTTTCATAATTAAAACACTGTAGAGAATGACACACCTACATTTTGAGACATATATAAGAAATCAACTTCAAGTGATTTATCTGAATTAATTTTAGCAGCTTAATTTTAGTTAACGACAATTCCCATTTCCAAAGATATTTTGCTTCATGTCCTGGTTTCGGCTGGGATAGAGTTCATTTTCTTCCTAGTGCTGTGTTTTGGATTTAGGATGAAAAGAATGTTGATAACACACTGATGTTTTTAGTTGTTGCTAAGTAGGCTACTAGTCAAGGACTTTTCAGCTTCCCAGGCTCTGCCAGGTGCACAAGAAGCTGGGAGGGAGCATAGCCGGGACAGCTAGCCCAACTGGCCAACGGGGTATTCCATACCATGTGATGTCATGCTCAATATATAAATGGGAGGCGTGGTCCAGGAAGTAGCGATCGTTGYTTGGGTATCGCTCAGCGGGTGGTGAGCAATTGCATTGTGCATCACTCATTTTGTATATTCTATCATTATTATTATTATTATCATCATCATTATTTTACCTCCCTTTTCTGTTTTATTAAACTGTCTTTATCTCAATCCACAAATTTTACTTTTTTTTTCCCTATTCCCTCCCCCATCCCACTGAGGGGAGAGGGCAGTGAGCTAGCGGCTGTGTGGTGTTTGGCTGCTTGCTGGGTGAAACCACAACAGTCCTTTTTGGCACCCAATGTGGGGCACAAAGGGTTGAGATAATGACACATCTGACCTGACCTGTTAAAACAGATTTGTTATAAGCATTCATTGTATCAGTTTAGTAGTTGCTGGTCACAATGGTTGGTTGGTTGGTTTATTTGCTCTCAGAGTTGTTGGGTCTGGTCTTGGAGTTGGGTTATGTAACACCTTACTGGCTGTATATACTGCTTATCGGCGTTTTCGTGCTGTTTATCACCTCTGGGAGATGGATTAAGGTT
>JAYKAV010002792.1:0-64307 GCA_035582835.1 Phoebastria nigripes | reverse complement strand
CCACTGAGGGGAGGGGGGAGTGAGCAAGCGGCTGTGTGGTGGTTGGCTGCCTGCCGGGTTAAACCACAACACTTCAGAATCAATTAAAAGAAGTGGGTCTACTCACAGACAGATACACTACTCAGAATAAGCAAACATTAATAGTTTTTGTGCAAAAAAAACCCCCATCCCTTTAATAAAATGCATACTTGCACAGACAAATTTAGCCAAAGAGTCAGATGAGTGCGACAGTCACAAAGAATGAGAAAAAGCTAAATCCTAGGGTTTTTGTTTCTTGCTTTGTTTCCTTGCTTGTTTTGTTTTCCCCAGAATAATATGGTGGGTTACAAGCATTGTTTTTGGCATTTTGTTCGCTTTCTGGTATTKCTTAGGTATGTTGCTTGAACTAGTTTCACATGAGGTAGTTTGAGGCCTAGGGGAAGGAATGATTTAGCAAATTATTCTTGCTAAAATTGTATATTTGAATGAGCCCCACAGCTTAATCATTGAAATTAAATTGAAACATGGGTCAGCTGTTGCTAATTTTTAGTAAAACAATATTAAATAAAAAAAAGTAATGTCGTCTCCATGATTTTTAATGGTGAAGTCATCACAGAAAAGTAGCAGAGCACTAAAATGCTCTGGTGACATCAGTCTGGATATACAAAGTTACGAGTTAAGCGGTAACTCCCATCTATAAGAAACTGCACAGAAATTTTGGTCATTACCTCCTTAGGCTGTAGGGTCCCTTTGATCCATGTTTTTTTTTGTGATCACCAACTGTACTTTTGTGAAAATTTGTTAATGATATTGAGTAAGTACACATTGAAATGCGTATAAAGATTTTTAACAAGGCAGTGTGGCTAACCCAAGAGTGTAGAGACACCTGTAATTTCACAGATTGCTTCAGAAAATTCATGCTCGGCATGAGGGAGCACGACAAACTTAGAAAAGTCTAGAACCCTACAATACAATATGAAACATCACGAGAGATAAACACAGAATTATTCTGCRCAGAAACGCAGAGAAGACAGCAGACCTAACAGCAAGATATGAAATGCATTAAAAAGATATGAAAGGGAGGCAAAACAGAGCTCCTCGGACATTTGAAACTGATCTGAGGATGGAAATGGCAATGAGGATTAAAACTGCAGGCAGAAAAAAGAGCTAACCTTTTCATGGGTTCACAATGTTCTCTGTACTCCTGCTTGCAATTATACTCTAGGGTGGCAATCAGTCATCAGGAACAGCCAAAAAGAGTAATATCTACTGTAACGGAAGTTATTCCATTCATGTTGCGTGATGAGCCTTTTCCATGATTCAGATTTAATTTCTTCTACATCAAAAGTACTCAAATTATACCACACTAGTGTTTAAGCACAGTGAGACTCAAAAACCTTAGGAATGACAATTCAACTGCAGTTAAATAAAAGTCAGAGGAAGCTTAAGCTCATTTTAAATATAAGATATATTAACGTTTATTTTGAACACTGGGTTGAATATATTGAAAAGTAATATTCAACAAATGGAAGTCTGTGGAGAGGCCATGTATTCTGTCTTTCTTTATAATGAGAGGCTAATCTAACTTATCAGACTGCTTCTCAAAAATCACTGCTTATTTCTTCTTCTTGCTGCTTCTCCTTAGCTCTTACCTTCCAGACTCAAATGTGAACCATGTTGAGTCACGTCCGTATCTCCTCAAAGAGCTCAGAGGCCACATGACCAGCTTGACCTTGGCATTGTGGATGTCCCAGAGATAGATGTTTTCATGTGTGATCTGCATTGTACATTCCCCATAGATATCTAAATTTGGTGTAGGCATAAGATACACATTGAATCGTTCTGGAAAAAAAAAAAACACAGAATAAAGCAACACCAGTTAAAGTAAGATTTTATACTGGGGAAAAAAAAAATAAAAAGAAGTTTTTAGTAACTGATGGTTCAGAAATCAAGGCCAAATTTATAATCTTGAACAAAGGTGAGGATCCACTGATGTCAAAGAAGCCTTGCTAGTGTACATGAGAGGAGTAAGAGGAGAATCTTCTTCATTTAATTTTCATTATAAATAATGCAGCAGACTGAAACATCTTTCATAGATGATCTGCATAGTCCTCTTCAACATATGTCCCCAGCAACTTAACTGAAGTCCTTTATCCTCACATTAAGGTCCATGACTCTTTGCAAATCAAAATTGACAATGTCTTGAATTCTGACAGAAACTCCTCTGTCAAAGAATAGAACTATAGGTATCTTGGCAAAACATGTATGTACAACCATTGCCCCTTAGAAAAACTGTCCTTGAAATTGCAAACCCAGTTTTACTTATTGAAGCTTGTTAACTGTGTTCAGTTTCTATTTATGTGCCAAACTCATTATCATTTGTCAAATTAATAACATTTTTAATCATCTGTTGCTTTCCTGAAAAATCTGATTCAACATGATATATTATTATGGTCATGACATCAATTGCTATCAGCCACACTTCCACTGCAGAGTGCACTCATTGCAGTAAGAGGTCAAGGGCATTAACAATTTTCTGAAGTGCCTGAATTGCATGTGATTTAATAAGCAATGCAAAAACTATGCTTAAAAAACAAAAAAAAGGAAAAAAGGAAAAAAACAGGATGATGTAAAACACCATTAACTCATATGGAAGGAAGTAAACCACAGTAATAGCAAGAGAAGTTTAAATAAAACTGCAATTTTCTTTGAAGAATAACTAATGTTTCTATGAGTTGCTTCTACAAAGAATGAAAAACTCAGTTAAATTTTAGGTTGTACAGTTAGAGTGCTAGCCTATATTTTAACTCTAAAGGCACTGACATCTTAGGGCTTAATAGCATAATATGGGAGAGTGCAGCTAATTCACAACTTCCTCTCACAATTTCCTTTCATTTTTGAAATAGGATAGAAATGCAAAATGTCAATGCTACTGCACTGAAGGGTGTTGACAAAAAGGAAAGAACAATTTAAAGTATGAGCATGAGAAATGCTCATTCAACAAACAGTACTGGGAAAATGTACTTTAAAGGGACACCTGATAGRAAAATTGTCTCCATTTACTTAAAAAATGAATGATGGTTTGGTGTGGAACATTTTTAATCCACCATTTGCACTGAATTTTCTCATGGTGTCTTCATAAAAAGTATGAAGGAATTTAACGTAATCAGAAGAGGAATAAAGTGAGAGAAATTTATCATAACGGTCAAAATTAGATGCAGCTTCCCATTGTGTTTGACATTCAATACCACAGACATTATGTCTCAATTTTTTAAACATTTGATATATATATATACTTTTCTGACAAATCAGTGAAAATATTGCAAATAAGTCAGTTAATACAAAATATATTAGAAGTGTGTGTGTGAGTATGTGTCTGTGTGTGTGCGTGTGTGTCAATAAAGTAGCAAAAGTTTGGCTGAGGAATTAATGGAAGCAGGGAACTGCTGGGTGAGCCGTAAGGATTGCTGTCCTGCATAGCTATAAGTAAACTTGTCATCCCCAATGTTATTTTGTTTCAGTGAATTTAATTTTGTCCTATTAATGACTCCCCAATTGATTCATTCAGTCTCATAGCCATTCAACCTTTCTCCCAGGCTCTAGTTCTCATTAATCACACTAATGGGTGTTAGTCCTAAAAGTTTTGTTTTATGACTAAGGTCCCAAGTGTGAAACTCCTAATGTCTTATAAAAGTCTTCTGACACACAGCACAAATACATTAGCAGGTGCTCCTGAGGTCACTGCAAAGAATTTCCCCTAACCCTCAGAAGAGTGTGTTGGGCACAGGTCTAACCTAACCCCTACTGAAGTAAATGGAAAGACTTATATGGGAGTATGGGTCAATGCCTGCATTGGGAAGGGGATGGTGGAGAACAAGATAACTTGTTATAACTTATTATTTTATACTTTGCAATGGAATTATATATTTTTTATATATATATATATGTCCTTTTTCAGTATCCATATGTCGTGATGATCTTGCAAAAATGCCTGCTACGCAGGTGTGCTTTTATCATATATTAGACTCCAGTTTTGCATTGCCATGCTGTTACTTCCTGTTACTTACCTCCTCTATTTGAAAGAAAGATACAGGTGACCGACATATCAGCTGGTTCTCTTGGCCTCCCCTTTACATTACATGAAATCACACAATGTGTCTACGGGGGAATGGGGCTACTATATGAGAATGGAAATCTTTCCCTTTCCTTGTCTTCACTGACAGAGCATCTCAGGCAGCAGAGAAAATGGAAAGGTGCAATTATTTTCTGAAGTAAACATTAAACTGTTGTGTTGAAGGCACAGAATATTTCAACTTGTTTTAGAAGTTACCAGGATACTCATGAAATGCTCAACTTCTCTGAAGTGTTTGAGGATATTATTGCATGAAGGGTATTCAGGACATACGGTATCCTCAAACTGTCAGGAGACATTTGCTGACTTTGCATGGGAGGTCAGTGTCTAAGGTGAGGTGTCATGGATTAAAGAAAGTATGTCTGATTAAACTGAACATCAGCTGCAGGGCAAAACATAGCACCCTTGGAACTTACTCAAATTGGCAAGAAAAGCAAGTGTACAAATGTGCTGGAGAAGATTGAGGATGGATATATTTGCTTTTGAAACAACAACTTACTAATACTTTGGAGTAGTGGAAAATTGAGGACGTGGAAAGGTGTGGATACTATTAAATGATTTTAGGAATTAAGATGCAGGCTCCAATTTTTCCATTTCAGAAAATGTTTGAACAGGTATCTAGGTAATGGTAATACAATCATTCAGTTTTTAGATGCAAGTTTTCTCCTTAAACTCATCCAGACAAGAAGAAACATCCATACGCTAGATTTGGGAATCCCAGCTGAATTCTGTCACCAGATCTTCTGAATCACATTGAATAGTATATTTAGCTTCTCTGTGGGTCAGTCACCATCTGCATATGAGTGGGATGAGATGATAACAGTTCATTGGGTAGTAAGATTAAGTAAATAGAAGTTAATGAGGGACACAGAAAATAGGGTGATGGAAGAAACCAAACAAGTAGATGCCATCCTGTTGGACAAGACAAGGCTGAGACTGAGCAGGTGCAATTCCTCAGCATTTAGAACCACTATCCTCCTCCTTCCTCTAAAATTGGTGAGAGCAAAGTTCAGGGAGTGAGGGAGCCAGGATGAGAAAAAAATGCTGATATATTGCCACACTTATTATTCCACTCTTTTCAATGTAACTGCTCTTTCCCATCTACTTGAATAAGCAGAGCAATGCTTCATCATACACTTTGTGCATGTAAAGGTGTTTAGCGTTTGGGCTTTGGCAAGAATATCACCTTTAATAACGTTTTCCAGAGCACAGGAKCATGAGAGTCTTTGTTAAAATGAGCGTATTGACTGAGATGCAGACTTGGCAGCAACTCTGAAATGCTCTCAGCCTTTCAGCACAAAGTCCAGCTGTACTGGGGAAGTAAAATGACTGTGAGGCCCAATGATCCTGGTTCTGCCATTTTATCACTGGATTCCTTTGCCTAAATCATCCCAGTTGGAAAACTGACCAGATGACATTGTAATCTTGCAATCGAGATGTTTTGTTTCATTTCAGCTTTAATGAGAGGGAGAACTACTTATGGAAGGAGGCAGTCAGGTTGGTGGGGTCTATATAAGAAGAGGCTTTAAAAGCAAACGTTCAGTTTCTATCTGGAAGAAACTCCTTCTCCATCTATGAGACTTCTRCTGCTGACCATCTGCGGCTAATTTTCAAGTGGAAAGAGAGCTTTAACTTTTGAAGTCACAGCATTTTGTGTCATATGTCAGGTCTATTAGAACGATTCTCTCCTGCTTTACACAGTGAGGAACCAGGACTCCAGAATTAATTTTATTCCTTTGCTTATAATTATTCTGCTTTGCTTCCATTAAAAATGTATGGAAATGTTTATTAAAGTCTCAATGAAAATATAAAGACTACCATAAATAAATTATTTTAAATTGTTTCACTGATAAGCGGTAAGGTAGAGAAGAACCTGAAATCTCACTGGATTAACCAGMCATTAAAACAGTAAACACCTTTCTTTTCTAAATAAAGATGGCTATGTTTGGTTTATTTTTTTTTTAAAAGTATAAAAATGGATTAAGGATAACAGAAGATGAATAAAAAACATGCAAAATGCTTTTATGTAGTAAATCACAGAGATTTTACAGACCCTAGAAAATGCCTTAAATCAAGTCAGCTCTGCGAACATAATTACAAAGTCTCTGTGCTTTGGCTGTAGTTTGTAATCTCRATGTGTAGCATAAAGAAATAACTCATAATCCTCTTCTGAGGATTCAAGGACGTTGTTCACTATGAAAAGCTACGTTTTTACTAACAGAAACTAATAAGTTTCTTGCAATTAAAACCCAGGAAGCAAGACTGCTGTACTGTGGAATGTTTTTAAATAAAAAAGGAAGGTAAAACAAATGTTATGAAAAAGACGGAAAACTTTGCAAAGGAAGTAATGTTATGAGATATTACTTTAAATATTAGGCAAGGAGTAAAAGTAAAAAATCAATTACCTTTCAAACTTTTCCAGACTTCTAAAATCAAGATTAGCTTCATAATGAATTAAAAAAAAAAAGCCAAAGCACCAGTAACACATAATAGAAAAGCATCATATTGACATCACAGGCATGACACCTAACAATAAATGAGCTACAGCAGTAAAAGATGGATCAGGCCTCTTCTTCAGTTTAAAAATCTACATTTTTACATTTGCCTATTTTCTTCACTGTTTACATAAGGTTTACAAGTAAAGTTTAATAGAATATGATTTGGTATAAGTATTCAGTTGTTTTAGTGTTATTATTTAGTATTCAAAATAGGTAGGAATAGAGTCTTCACCAAAGGGAAGCACCTGCTCTTAAAGAGTGAATTTAGTAGCACTGTCTATACATAATGCTTTTTTAACCAATATTGCCTTGAATATTCTAGTTTCTTTTTCACAGTAAACATGTTTGTCATTGTATACTGTCCATTTGGATGACTTCTTTCTAACTGCTTCCTTTTATAAAGAATGAAAATACAGTGACACATAGGAAACAGTGATATTTTGGAAAAAAAAAAAAAAAAAAAGAGCATGGGCAAATTCTAGATATGATGACAGCCAGGCAGGTAAAAATATTTAAAAAAATAGATTTGTTTTTGTTGTTATGTTTTGGGGTGTATTACAAATGTTTCCAAATGCATTGAGAGCTGGAAAGGAAGTTTCCAATTCTTCCAAATGAAGACAGCACTCTACATTCACGATTTCTTTCCCTAGCAGCAGGTTGAGAAACCTAAGGAATATGAAATGTGTGTGTAAGAATCACAGGATATTGCTTAGAAGACTACTTGTCAACAGTGTTATCAGATCCAATTGAGTCCAGATTTTCTTTCCTGGAGTTATAACTGTGTATTTTTATTTGTCTTATCATTGTATATTCAGCTCCACTGCCATTATACTAAATTCGTTATCTGAATAGGATCATGTAGCATTTACTCCTTTTGATTTAATACTATATTTTCATTCTTTATCAAATAATCTAAATGGACATTCATAAACAATAAGAGACTCTGTTTGGTGTGAAAAGAAATTTAAAYAGAAACAGGGTTGCTGCTATAGGGCTGAGGAACACAAACAAATCACTTAGATTTGCAGGAGAGAGAAGGTAAAATGGTTGGAGAGTAACAGAAGCTTCATTTCAAATCTCACTTTTATTGGAATCTGCATATCATTGCAAACTAAGCAGCCATTAGTTGTGAGCCTTAAATGTAAAAAGAAAACCACCTAAGGGTCATTTTCTGCAGCAGAGTTTACACAGTAAGACTTGCGGTAATACTTCTTGAAAGTAATAACAGATGAAATCCAGTGAGAAGCTTTCTGTTACTGATGTGCTTTCCACAAGAATTGCTTAGATGTCTTCTCTATTCTTCCTACAAGACACAATAGCTAGAGGTCTCTGCTATAAGCAGTGCAGATCTATAGTTTGGCTCTCTTAGCTATCACCACTGCAGAATTGCTTGGTGCTGGAGGGTCAAGCAACAGTGTAACTACAATAAAATAGATCTCACTAGCACTTCCCGAACAACTCAGAACTAGAAAAGGACATGTCTTTCAGATCGCTGCACTACCATAAATTTTTATCCTCATATGACAGAAATGCCTTATGAATGTATGGCCTTTTAGCCATGACATTTGCACACCAAACAGCAATTTTGCCAGCCTCTGGAACAAACTGTTTTGCAAACCATATTGTTGCATTTGTGTCCCTGAGAATCAGGTGTCTTCCCTTCTGAAATTGAAAGCTCACCTCAGGAGAATCACAAGAGTGAGAGCGGGAGGATAAACAGGCTCAGATGTAACAAAAAGAGATATTAGACGAATCATGGGAAACACACATATTTTCCTTGCCAAGGATTTTCTGAAATGTGAGTCCTTGGTTATAAAAAATRTAAGTAGCACGTGGCAATTTTTATGGTCCCAGGGCGTGTACAATAACAATGAAGAAAATTATTACAMATGTTGCAAACTGAAGGTACTGGCTATGGTGGTCATATACAGGGACTAAAACACAAACCTACACAACAGAAAAMTTACTGTTTTTTCAAGAGATAGCCAATTTACCTGATCCCTTCAGTGAATACCCTTACAAGTACATGACATACAACATGCAAATGTCCTTTAAGGACAGGAATGGGCAAGTAGTTGGACAGACGAAGAAATATTATTGCTAGGAAAATGTAAAGCAGCTCTTGAAAAAAAACCCTTATCAGGCTAGTTCTTTTATGATCAAGGAAGTATCTTTATCAAATTTTAAACATTTCAGAAAATCTTTAGGGCAAAGTAACCATTTGAAAAAAGACAGTGGAATGAGATGGGATTAATGGTTAATACACCTTTTGGGATTAATGATATTAACACCCTGTCATATCATAGAGATATCAACAGTATAACACCATTATTCAATTGCTTTTAGCCTTTAAAATGTAAAAAAAAAAAAAAAAATATATATCCAAAACTGAAAAAACACTGGCACTGTAGTCTTTATGACAACGCAATCTGTGGTCTTGCTCAGATACTAAGAGACATCTTTTGTTCAGTGACCTGAAAGAAAACCCTTGTATGGTTCAGGCAACAGAACCTGCATGAAATTAGATGCTGAAGCTTTACGATTCTACTACAGGTTTTACAAACTGTATTCTCACATCTCTGTTTCAAGTAAATATTAATACATCAACTAACTCAAAAGGAATTTTATGAAGTTGACGTACTTGCAATATGTTTTGAAATAATGACATTCAAAGGTACTATACCAGTGTACAGTTTTTATTTAACACAAAAAAAATAAAATGACCCTGAGAGTGACACAGCTGCCATTTTCACAATGAGCAAGACTTTAGACATTTCATATATATAGTCACTTTTCATGAATTTCAAATTGGAAAATTAACTTTGACCTTTCAGTTTCAGGTCAACAAAAGCTCAGCAGACTTTTGAAAGGTTTTTAGGTATCTTTTGAACTACAATTTTTGATAGCATGCCTTTAAAAGCTACAATATGTGGAAAAYGTGCAAGAAAATAAATTTAAAATTTGAATTTTTTGTCAGAGCTCATGAAATGATTCCACCCTCCAATTAGTCACCTTCTCCATAAAACTGTCATGTGCGGAATGACACTACCAAGCTTGCAGAATAAGATAACTAGTATAAACTGAAGTCACGGTTCCRCTCAACTGATTTTACTGAAGGAATCTGCTAAAGAAATTTGAGTGCAACTGAAGGTTCTTACAGCACAGCTAAATGAACAAAATACTAGATTTCATAGCAATAGTAAGGCTCTCTGTACTCTTCCCTCCTTTCAAGTTGATTAAATGACCCCCAAAAGAGAATTTGCTTTGCTTCTGAACAAGACAACTTTGAATTTCAAACGTGCTTATTAAAATGCAGAGTTGTGCATCAAGGGAATGAGGGAAGCAAGCAGATAGGTATCAGAATTACTTGTCTGAGATACTGTAACTAATGATTTATCAGAGCATGCTCGTCAAATATTGGATTATACGTCCACTTGCTTTAAAAGAATATGGCTAATGATACCCTCCATGCATTCTTATTCATATGATTTGTACAACATGCTTTGCCTCTTTGTTTYCTTTCATTTAGAACAATAAAGATGCTAATTATGTTCATATATGCTGGTTGGTAGCACTGCAATTAATTTCTAGACGAAGGCAATTGAATCAAGACTAGTTCACACAACAGAACTAATCCATGTCTTCTGGAGGTCATGTGTGACTGGATCTCTTTCAAGAACAAGATGAAATATAATATTTGCCATCTATGTCCAAAAGCTGCTGGACRGTACATGAATTCACTGCAGAAAGAGCTTGAGGAATTTCAAGCTATTTATCTGCTCACTTCACAGGCTTTTGACGAGATTTATTCCCTTTCRCATTTGTGAAGGTGCTCTGCCTGTTCACATAGTTCTCTCTTCAATAGCATGCATATGAGTTTTATACCTATAGCCTATAAGCATATAGCAGATAGGCTGCTTTGAGTGGTGTCTGATAATTAGCACTTTCCTACAACATTAGTAGCTCTCTCTTTGTTAAATAGTTTGAGACTACAAATTAATTCCTGTGTCTYATAACAGGCAAATGACTTCACAAACATTTGAACTTCTTTTAAATCGCAATTGAAYATGTCCGATTTTTGAAGAAAATTTCTTAAAGATTTCTGTATATTTTATGTGATTAGGTTCAGAGATGTCTGGACTCTTCTGCAAAATTAATACAATATAATCAATATAGTGCTATTCATTCTATAATTTAATTATGTAATTTTGTTTATAATGATAGTTGGCTTGATATTTTATGACCATTGAGGCAGTTTGTTTTATTACTTTGTTAAAAGCTATTGGATCTTATAAAAGCATCAAGACAGTAATAACCATTGAGAGCTGTAATTTAGGGAGGAATAAATGAGCACATTTTGTATTGCCCTCATGTTCATTAATAGGAATTAAATGACAGGACAATCACAGATTTTTCTTTTGTTATTGCATATTCCATCCACTAGCATCCTTGCTGTGCACGTGTCTAATCTAAAGTTCTGTTCCAAAAAGCTTTTAGATGAAGACTTACAAGCTCAGGCTTAGTGCTGACTAGCATCTGTCATTGCCCTTTTCACCTGTATTTGACAACATTTAGATGACCTTGACTTCATTATTCAAGACAGGTATGTCTTAAAGCATCTTATTAAAGCAAATATGTGTTTTGCAGTCCAAAGTGGTGTTGATATGTTCATTGCTGTCTTTTAAAGGCTGTGGAACGACAGCTGCTGWTTTATTCCTCTGCACAGAGGCCATTGTTTCTAGAACCAGAAAAGTCATAGTCATCATTTCCCATGACAGGAAAATGTGAACACAATGAAGACATGAAGTCACTCTGTGTGTGCTATTTGGCATGGAATTTAATCATSTTTATTTGTAGGAAAAATAGGATTAAGCCTCAAAAACACATCCAAACATTTAGTTATTAATGACATGCTTCTAGCTAATAGTAAAAATCCTCACAACAACAAACACAAGCAAAGATAATATGGGACATCACCTAAGAACTTATCTTGGAGCAATTACAAAATTACTTACCATTTTGTTCTCTCTGGACTCCAGCAGCAAGCAAATCTGGTTCCCCAAGACTTATATCATTGAGYCTGGTTCCTAGACACTCCATGCAAAGATGTTTGCACCATTCCTCTGCCTCTAGTTCTGGAAAAAAAAGAAAAAAAAWTGTTTGTGTTAACATTTTACTCAAAAAAGTGTGAAGTTAAATCAATACCTTCTTACTGACCAGCTTTATGACAGTATGTTTGTGTTGAAACATGAGTTGTTAGCATAAAGTTCCACATGAATTTCTTTGCCTTGATTTATGAACTTCTAAAAGGGTTTACGCTACTAGGACTGCATCTTCCATTTTCAAATTTGGGGATAGGAGGTGGAGTTAACAAAAAAGAGAAAGGAGTAGTGAGTTTTCAAGGCAGTATATTTCAAGTAGGTCT
The DNA here is from genome assembly GCA_035582835.1 of Phoebastria nigripes. Classification (NCBI taxonomy): domain Eukaryota; kingdom Metazoa; phylum Chordata; class Aves; order Procellariiformes; family Diomedeidae; genus Phoebastria; species Phoebastria nigripes. The sequence goes on along the minus strand of JAYKAV010002792.1, from coordinate 52,273 downwards.
TCTTGAAAGAAAAAATGCAATTTAGAAAAACATTAGATATAATAYCTGAAATATTCTTTACTGCTCTTCAGGTGAATCTGAACTATTAAAGCACTTTCTGTTTCTAAAGGTTCTAGGGTATTTTTCTAGGAGCAAAGGAAAAAAACAGTAATAAAAAGATCTTCAAATGCAAAACTTCCTTCTCTGCTGTACTGAACAGCTATGCCTGTCAAGTTAGTCTGAATAATTAATTTCTTCAATTCTGTTCACCTTCTTTTGGTCTCAGAGCAATTTGGGCATTAGTTGGAACATCTGTATGAAAATTCAAAACCTCCTAGTCCTTTCTGACTCCTTCATTGCGTCCCATTGACRTACATCTGAGAGCTCCCTATCTGCAAGTCTACCAAGACGTATACTCCCCAAGGCATAACCCCCCGAGGCACCATAACAGCCCCACCTCCACACCCAGCCTCATCCTATCCACTTTCCAAACTTAACATCATGAAATCTCTGGCATTGGTCAACAAACAACATCTCAAGTTGGCATTCACACAGTGTTAAACCACWAATAATAAAAATCATGCAACTAGGCTGACTGTCTTTTATTACAGGATGGGCTTCACCTAAGGGAAACTTTCTGGAGAGCAGGCTTGGCACCAGGCACACGCTGAGCATCCATTGTCACAGTCAGTCTATATCTGATCATCTTTAGGAGTGGGTGACTCCAATCATCTAGAAATGTCTCTATTAAACTGCCACAGTTTTTTCATTCCTATTTTTGGGGACATCTGGAAAATACTTCTGTGACAATCTCTCCAATGTAGTGCTGAAATTTGGAGAGAGAAAAATACTGCATGTAAGCCCTGAAGCATCTAGTGATGATGACTCATTTTAATTAGTGAAAATTTATATCCAAGAAAAATCTTTCCATGCATAATTGATACAGTCCTCAAATCCTCGCCTGGTTAGGCATAGATCTCAAGTGACAGAAACATTTGCTGGAGAAGAAAGGGAGACAGGCATGCAATTCCAGGTCTCCAAGAACCTTTGGATACCCTCCTTTGTTCAGGGCCCTGAATAATCCAGGAACAGATTGTTCCTGAGTTATTCTGACTATCAGCTGACCGAGTTCCCAGGCAGACAGCTCAAATGATAGAGTCTGTTTTGGGATTTTTGAGAGCCAAATGTGGTTGTTGTCACAGGGACACAAACAGTTTGGGGGCCTTCTTCAGAGCGCTGTAAGCAAAGGGGTTTCCCTTAACCCTTCCTGATTTTTTGCAGTCTTTGTCTCAGGACACAAATCCCCAAAGTTGGTCTTCTTATAACATCCTCAGCTTCTGGTGGTAAGAGACAGAACATTCTGTCAGTAACATCCAGATGACATTTAACTTTGTACGTGAGAAGAAAATACTGAGGTAACAGCGTACTGTTCCTTAACACTTTTACAGATACAGCCTCCTTGATGGAAGTAAGGAGAGAATAGGTATACCTCTGGACAGCAATAAAAACTTAGGGCTTTTAAAAGGAATAAGATGAATTTGTTTAAAAGCCTACCTTCAAAATTCACCTTCTGCTCATGCATGAAGAAATTTCCCTCCTGTTTTCCCTTCCTCTCCTTCAGCCTTTGCCATTTCCTTGGATATTTGTGACATCTGTTGAACCAGAGCCATGCTTTATAAATCATACCTTCCCATGGAGAGGGCTTCATGCCAGGAAGATGATAAAAGTGGACCAGAAGACATGCTGCCATATTCTGGCAGCACGCAGAGGGGGTGTGGGGGCAGCACACCCGCACATGGGTAAGTCAAGCCCCCCCCCAGGGAGGGTTTCCACTGAGTCGCCCAACATCTGCTTCCAGCTACAGATAAACTCAGGGGAATCAGTGCAGAAAGGCTGGTAGCATAAAGGTGACAGTGCAAATGTAGTCCAGTGCTCCCATGTTTCCTTCCCTTCCCTCTCACAATTTCTTTTCTGCCTTAACCATATCGCAGAACAATATGTATGCTAACAGACTACATAGCTCTATAAAAAGCCTGTAATTTTTCCTGGAGTGTGGTGAGGATATAACATTTTATGTATTTTACAAAATCTGCATTTTATTACTTTCTTTCATTGTGCCTGCACCCAGACTGAAAGGGTACATTCTGGAAATGTAGAATGAGATGATGGTGAACAAACACTAGACTAACCTTTCTAATTTTACAAACATCTAAGGAGAAAGGAAAACACGTTGGCATTTCCATAAATCCAGCTTAACATAAATACATACTCAAAACAGGACCCTTATGTAAAAGCAACAAGTTCTATTTATATGTATTCTCACACCACATTTCCAGCAGATTTTTTGGGAAACAAACAAACAAACAAAAGCATTGTTCTAGGAAGCTGTTTCTTGTGAGGGTCTTTGTTTTCGTCTCCTCAATCCATTTGCCTCTYTCTATTACAGGAACATCTAGATCTTGAAAGTTTGGATCCAGAAACTGCCTTTCAGGGTGTTTGGCAGTTTACTTTAAGCTGCTCCTTCTTCACTGCCAGACATTGATGATTAGACCCAGATTAGACCATTCTCCAACTGCCCCACAGAAGAAACTTATCTTACTGTRAGGATTATAAGATCATGGCTATATTTTGCAAAATGTAGGCTATAACGTGCATTGTATTGCTGTATAACTCAAAATTTGTATCTTACAAAAACAATTGACTTAATACTATAGAAAATACACTTTCAAGGCAGAACTGAAATATCTTCTCACAGAACTGTGAGGATTTGTGTCTGCTGTCAGAAGCATCAACATTATCTACAAATGTGTTTGGAAGGTCAAGGGTATGAGGGTACTGTGCGAGTTAGTTTTACCTAATGCATCCTGATAGCTATTGCTTACTTGCAAGGGATTGTCTTCAACCTTTTCCTTGACAGACATGAGAAATCTTCTTTAGAAGCAGGTGAATTACCTTTCAAAGCCAAAACCATATTTCACCTTTCATCATGTGCATCTATAAAGCAGTTTACCATTCTTTTGTAAAAGGTCTATAGAATGCTTTGTGTTTCTGGATAACAAATTAAATATTACTTATGATCTTTAAAATTTATTTATTATAATTTATAGTACATAAATGCATCAGTCACAGTAGCAATCTTTAAGAATGACCACATCACAAAACAGAAATACCACTGCTACTTCTTTATTTTGATTATATRCATATATTGAAACAGATGAAATATTACAGTAGAACCAAGCCATAAAAAACTGTCAGCAAAATTCTTCTCTTTAATGCCTGTAGATTAGATTTATTGGTGATAAATGCTGAGTTTTTAGTTGTAACTGGTAGTTGTCATTGAAAAATTTAGTTTCCTTTTAAGATAACTGAATTCTTGAACTGAATGATAAATTGTAAAGCATGCTTTCACACCTATAAATAAAATCCAAATACTTGCATTTTCATCTTTACTGTTATTCAATTATAACGTGCTGCTATACAAATGTCATGAGATTAGATAAAACACAAAGAGATGGGAGACCTTAATTAGGCACTGTTTATTGCATAAGAAATATTACCAGGAAGAAATCTGTAAACTTGCTATCTGAAAACACACACCTTGTTTTTGGCAATATTTTCCTGCAGTTTACCTGAGCTTCTAGGTCATGCCTGAGGTTATATGTCATTTCTACTTCAGTTCCCAGGTGATTAAACTGGTGCCATACCTACTCTAGCCACTGAAGTTGTGTATTGCAAATAGGTAATATCACAGGATGATAAATGGGTTTGTTGATATAATAATGATGATTAAATAATATTGGCAAATGGTGTTAGAAATATAAGTTTGTAATAGTGAAAGAGCTCTTCTGCTAGCAGTTTAAAACAATTCATGCTACACGACATATTCTACAGGGAGGAGGAGGTGGGGCAGAGATATAGATATACAGGTATATTTTACTTCACTGTCYTTAGAGATCCTCTAGATCTCTAAGGCTAGAGGCAGGCTTCTTTTCAGACTCCTAACCTGGGAGGCATTTTGTGTGTGGACTAAATCAAATACCTTCTGAATCCTGATAACTTCACATTCTTCCACATTTACCTCCTGTGTTCACATTGCACAATCCTACAGGAGCCAGTCGTCACCCACCACAAGTTGCCAGCATAGTAGAATGCTGCTAGCCTGAGATAAAGCCACACAGAGGTGGCCACCCCTGCTCAGGTCAGCTTTTGTCTCCCTGAGTAATGCCATCTCCTGCTCTGCAAGGCAGTGCCTTYCATTCCAGGAGATCCCTTCCATCACTAGCAGCAGCAAGTTATTGCATTTGTAAAAAAATGGCTCAATTTATATGCAACTCATAAAGTTTAAAAACAAAGMTGAGGAAGTTCGTCTCTTCCCCTTCTCATGCAGCCCACATAAAGTGACATGACCAAGGATTTAAGTTAGAAATAACATGTATGCAATATTAAAGGGYGATAACAAAAACTGTCCTTGTGCAAATCCCAAAACCTCACTTACTTTTTGAGCTTGCCCTAATGTCAAACTGTATAAACCTAAAATGTTAGTTTCTTCATTTCTGAAACATTTTTATGTATTTTCTGCACAAATAGTTTGACTCTTCTTCCCTCTAAACTACTTCTATAAGAGGTCCAAACCCAAATGAATATTCTTACTCTGAATGAAACGAGAATCTTTTCTGTTTGGATCAGTAGGACTTAGACCTGATATTCTCTACCAAGAAAGAAAGATGGTGCAGAAAAGCCACGTGTGCCAATTTATCTCTTCTAAAAATCACCCAACCTTAATTAGAAGTTAATAGGGAAAAAATCATAGAATCTCCACAGGACTGATGTGCTATTGTACTGCGCTACATACAATATATGCAGCCACTTAATTTAATTTTTTTTCACTAGCAAATAACACTATTGCCTGCAGGCACGTAATTTCTTATCAAAATCAACAATACCTTAAAAAAACTCTATCTTTTATCAGTATATACATCATCCTTTGATGATTCAAACATAATTTTATTTTATAAATATTTAAACTATGTTATCTAATAGTGTCTCCACTACTTAGGGCACTTTTACTAGAGCACATCGCACACACTCAAACACACATACAAATAAATGCAACAGTGTGCATTTATGAAACAGTGTGGCTATTTCTTATCATTGTTCGGAGGATAGTGCTTATTTTGTGTAATAACATGTAGTATTGTTTAACATTGGTTATGCATGAATTCAGCRATTTTTTGTTAAATGATAGATAGAAAGCAATGAAGGGGACATAAGTTCTATTTAGTGTAAAAGAACAGAAAATTAGTCTCTATGTAGACTAAAACATGTTTTCAATTAGATAGTAACAAAGATAGTGGGCTACAACTCTGAAAGGAATTTGGTTACTAAAATGAATTTTTTATTGACCAATTATAYTTGAAGATATTTTATGAGATATGGGAGTCATACTTAGAATTTTTGCTTGTATTTCAACAAATACTACCTTTAAGGAAACTTTTTTATATTTTTCTTGAACTGTGATTTTTCAATCTTTCACCTAGAGTTGTGTCCTGTTATTATATAAGTGTAAATCACTGAACCAAAAAGGCAAAGGAAAAGTCATAAAGGAAAACAACATATACTGTTGAAGTTTACTAATTTACGGAAAATGCTCTATATTCAGGCTGTGACAAATTATTTTAAAGGAAATATGACAGTATTCTTTGAAAAAAAGTTGTCAAGTTCCTCAAAAATTTTTTGTCATTGTCACTTTTTTTGTTTACTACCATAAGACCATTAATATTTAACTATTTCCAGCTATTTAAATGTACGCATATTTTTGAATATACCATCAGTTTAATGACATACCCACCTTTCTCTATACAATTTGAGCATTATAAAATTTTTTGCTTAAGGAAATATTGAATAATGCAGCAATCAAGCTAAATGAATAATTACAGAACATGAACAYATATTATTCTACAACTTTAGCCATTGGTATATTTTGTTAATGCACTTTTTTAACTGAGGGAAGATATAGTCTAAGTACTATACAAAAAGAAACTTTTGTTTTCCYATCATTTGCTGTTTTAAACTTGTGTTGGCTTGAGGGTAGCACAGTTAATTGCAACAATTACCAAAAGACATTCATTAGTTATAATAAAATTAGATATTTCTGCCAAAAATCATCCACACTTATCTGGAGATGCTGCAAGACACATCACAGACAGGGTTTTGATAATTTTAATTTGTGCATGTACCTGTGTTTGCAAATAGCCAGCTGTGTGTCTCTGTAGTTGTTGAGGTATATGAAAACTGACATTTTCCTGACAATTCCCCCTTCATTTCTGCAAGTCTGATCAAAAGTGTCAGCTTAAATAACAYGTACAATGTTAAGTGAATGCTTCTGAAGGCAATAACAGTATTTAAAAAGATTTATCATATTGATATTACTGTCCATTAAACTATTTCCCTAAAATAGACTTTAGTTGCACATAATATCTACTTTTACCTACGTTGCTGGTCCTTTCCAATGTAAAATTGCAGTGAAAGAGCACCCTTCACTCAAACTCTAAAAGAAATGCCCTGCAATTCTGACTAGCAGTCCCTAACCAAAGTTAAAGCAGTAGGCAACAAAGTTTCCCATCTGAAATGCTGAGAATTGAGAATGTAGTTTTCATACAGAAACAGAACTTGCTCRACTTATTTAAGAAATGGAGAATGTATGGGAAAATGAAGAAAAATAGTTCATCTACAAGAAAGTGACTTCCTTTGCTCAATACTAGTGCTAATGTAGCTATAAGACATACATTCTTTTCTTTTCCTTTTTTTTTTTTTTTTTAGGTAAATGGCTGATTTCTGCTGTTAAAAAAAAGTGAATATCAYCTTACTCAGTGATTAGTCCTACAGAAATGAATGATGCCATTCCRGGAAGAAAATGCTATTTAGTAGATAAATTAGTCCTTGAGGGTAGATTTATAGGTATCCTTACAGATTGTGTATACTGCTTCATGCTGGGCACTAGTGATTCTCATTATACCATAAATGTTTATCAAGCATTAGTATGTCCAACAGATCAACAGTGAGCTGATAGAGCATCATTACTCAAAAATATCTCTAGCAAAGTTTCAGTCTCAATTCAAACTTTCTTTCAAGTGCAAAGTAATAATYATGAAATCCTGCCTGAACATAGAAGAAACATTTACATTTTGTCTGAAACTAACGGGCCAGCTACAAAGATCTGGCATGGGAATTAGACAGTTCCCCAGGATTGTCAATCCATACCTGTTTCAACAGTTATTAATGTTAAATGACAATGGCATGAAAGTAAAATAACCTCAGGCAGCTTGTCTGTAGTGGGAATGACATAAACACCATCAGTCAAGTGTCCAAAAAGGGTCTGTACCTGTAACATAACACACAGGGGATGCTATCACATCAACTTATGCAGCTACCCCATGATTGGCAGTCAGCAATAGCATTTGTCTGGCTTAAAACTTCATAGTATTTCAGATTTAGTCTACTCCTACAATACTTTTATTCCTCTTGGAAAGTTATAGGGTCTTTTCTTAAGTGCATGGGAAATGGAAAATTTAATACCTTCTGTGTAAATCTGAAGTACGCCTCTCTCCCATTGTCAAGTGTTTAAGTTACGGTCTAGTAAGAGGATCCATACCCAAATAAACTAGTACAAATTCTAAGGTTCATTTCTTTTTTTTTTTTTTTTAATATGTTAAATATTCAGTCTTGTCTTTGAAGTATTGACAAATCTTGCCGCTTGAAGATCAGAAATACTGTTAGATAAGGTAAATAATTCTAAAAGTATTATTTTCCTATACAAAATCAAGGTGATAAGGACTAGTTTCAATACATGGAAGAAAAAATATGCACCATTGCCATTATATGCTTCATTGCTTTTACACCTTTGACCACATGACTTTCACTCCAGCCATCTGAATATCTTCTGCATTAAATCAGTAGGAGCAGACAATGACTAGCAGACTAGGAAGTCTTTGGAATCTCCCTTTCTTCCCGTTGGCTCCCCTTTGGCTAAACATGTCTGACTAAAGCAAGACTTCCAGCTTTGAATACTCAGATTTATTAAACATTGTCTCATTTTGGCTGAGCACAGAGGGCAGTGTTAGCGTTGCCCCCTTCTGATTTTTCAAAGACTCTAGGAAACCTTTTCTGCGCAGTGCTATATGCCACTTTCAAAATAACAACAAACCCCCTAAAAGAACAATTTTTTTCTTTCTGTGCTTCCATTGCCCAAGAAATACAGCTTTTTTCCCCAAACCCTAAAACTAGTGTTATAAAGATCTGAGTCCTTGCTACTATTAGAGTTAACAATCAGGATTTTATGTCACTGGAAGTGCAAAGAAACTGATGCAAAGCAATTGCAGACAACTTCTGACTGAATTAATCTGTAAGATCGTAACACTGTGTTATGTGTTCTACTTGATTTTCAGTTGCATAAAATTTTACTCTCAGACAGAATTAAGTATTAGCTAGAGATGACTCTGTGTGTCTTTTGCTTTAATCTTGGTGGATTTTAATGTGGTGCCACTGCAAAAAGAAAAAAACAAAACAAAACAAAACAAAATGTTGCATAGTCTAGAGTTAGTATCTAAGGAAATATAATGAGAAATGTCTTTCTCAGATTTCATATCTACAGAATTTAAACCCAAGGGGATTCTTTTTTATTATGGATTCTTCACATTTCTTACTCTCATTTTACACTTTTCTTGTATCTTTTATTCTCAGCATTAAATGAGTCCCTACATTTGATACACCTAAATTTTATTTCGATTAATAAAATGTTTTATGAAAATAGACATTCTTTGAATGTCTATGAAAATAGACGCTTTCCAATCAGGCAAAATGTCCTGTAAATATTAGTCTCCTAAAGTAAAACTGTATCCAAGTTATGCCATTTTAGATTCCTGGTTTTTGATATACACCACTGATATGTCTACCAACATGATCTTGAGTAAGAGACACATATGGCTGCCTGAGAAGAAGCAGTCTGCTTAAAGCTGAAACTCAGAATCCCAACTTTCATTAAGTAAATAGGATTTTTTTTCTTTTTTTTTTTTTGTTTCAGTGGAACACTTCTAAGATTCAGCACAGCAAAACTACATTCTTTGCTGAACCAGGAAAACAGCAAATAGATCCAACTTCAATTATGTGTCATTTTCCTCCAAGAAAATCAGAATAAGTCTTGATGAATGCAATCTTACAGAACATACTAAATCATTTAAAATCAGGAACTCTGCTGAATGATGGCTTAAGGCCATGTTAACTGGAGACTCACTGATGAAAGATTGTTTTATTTCTAATCTTTCATCCTTATTTAAGGGTAAACAACTCATCATAGAACTATAARGAATGTTTAAATTTAATATTTTGAACCATATAAAGTGAGAACTGCACAGAAAGGTTAGGATTTAGGTTTGTAAATCAGGGGTGCTGATTACAGTGAAAAACAGTATCTGAAGATGAAGCTGTAATTTATGTACACTGGTGATCAACTGCCCACTTACAGCTTATTTGMGAACTGATTTATAAACACACAGAGTACTAGAGGGCAGGGGATAGAGGTCCTTTCTTTTATGGAAGAGCTGGACTCATACACTAGCAAAGACTAGTCTCCTTCTGTGTTCCTTACTTGGACTCCAGGCAAAAGTCTTCTTTGGGATCTCTCATGACCTAAGTTAAATTCAAATCCAGGTTCTCCCTGGCTGATATCTTCTAATGGAGAGAATAAGCTAGAAAACCAATTATAAACAGAAATGAGTTATTAACAGTAGGGATGAGAAAATTGATCACTGTCATTGAAAAAGGAGATATCTAACACCAACAGCGCACTCAACAAATGGGCAAAAGTACAATATATATGCTGCCATATGTTTTTCCTTATTTTCTGCATTAATGCTTTTAAACGAGGAAATGGCTGACTTGAATGTTACTCTTCCTTCTGCTTGGAAACTGTGGCCTATTCCTAAGCTCTGCTGCCTTAAAAAATGCAAAAAAACCCCCAACTCTTTATTTTGTGATATGTGAGGGTAACCAGGGGTTTATTGACTTACTCATAAACAAACGAGTTGAACATCAGGGTTTTTTCCCTGGATSACAGTGTTACAATGAGACCATAATAGCAGCCAGATCACAAAAAGCAACTAAATGCATAATTCTCTTCTTTTTTCTGAGCCAGATACGGGCAGGCAGACACTCATTATTCTTTACATTTTCATAATAAACCCTAACATATACCTTTGCATAGAATCTTTATAACTTTTAAAATTAATGAATCGGTTTCCATGCCCAAAMCCAGTAGTGTAATATAGTAGATTGAAGCATGAATGAAAGAAACTTGTTATACAAACRATAGTGAAATTTTGGAGCAGTAGCGCTTTACTGAGCTAGAAAGAGAGAAACCTTTTCTGTTTATATCAGAAAAACTGGCATCTTCTTTTACTCCCTTGATTTGATCCCTCATGAAGCCCAAGGTTTATATTGACAAATACATGTATAATGCTTATAAGTACAAAAATCAAATCTGAATGAAGGTTTTTACATATACACTACTTGGAGTTACAAATTTGTAGTTTTTCTTCAAGACATCCCTTAAAGACAATATTTATTTCTTTGGTATTCATAATAATCTTCATCAGCATACATACATACATTTTTTTTCACATGTTGTYATCTATTTGATTCACAAAGGAGACTAAAATTATAAATGTGACAACCTTACAAAATTAAAATGATTTAAAACCTCATAGTTCATGGGCTACCACTATTTTCTTAATTTAGCATGCACGCAGATACACACTGCCTATAAAGTAGTTTGACATAATCACATGCAGAAACATACAACTCTTCTTCCAGCTTCTTCCTACTCACATTTTCTAGTACTATATGATCATAGATTTTAAAAAGAAACCCTTAGAAATTAAGATWTTAAGCCTTTTCACTTAGATTGTTGTCTTACACTATTAATTTTTATTATACTCATGTCTACATTTTAACTAAAATGGCAATTTTTGATAGGATATGAATCCGAGGAAATCTCCAGATATCAAGAAATGCATAGCAGGGCATTGCATTCGAAGGACTAGTTAATGACAAATAGGATTCTTAGAATTTCTTTTCAGTTGGTCCTTAACCACAGTAAACTACATTTTCATCTAAGTCATATTGCTATAGATAAATAATAAACACTTCTCAGCAAAAAATGTAACTGTCAATATGAAATGCCATATGGAAAGAATACTAGTTATACCCAGCACACAATAGAATTATTGTTAAACATAATATAGAGAAGTTACGTATCTGAATAATGCTGATTTTTACTTTATTGCTGATGAGTAACAGCAGCAAGGACAGCATTTATTAACGGAGGAGTGCTGCTATATCTAGTGACATACGCTGGGAGCACTGCTTCCTGAATCACATAGATGTCATGGATGTTGTATGACACTTGGAAAAGATTCACACTGTCACTGAGCAAAAACATTTTGAAATGACATTGGCTTTTTGAGTTTCCTGCATTAATTCATTTCCCACCACTAGAGAGAATAGAGGAGATAAATGTCAGACACCCTATTTAATTCACTTCTCATTTTTTCAGTGAGGTGATTGCAAGCTATAGCAAAGTTTAGGCTAAACTCCTTGCACATTCAAGCAAACTTACCATGGTAAGATCTYTGATGTTTAGAATATAAAGCAGAAGCTACAGAGTAAGGCATTTTGTCATTCTTACTGGATTAGTGTTTATAGGAACATACCCAACACAGACCTGTCTTTCCTAGATAAGCTAGCTTAATTATCTAGAGGCTTGTCCATTAGCACATTCAAATGTTCTTTCATTTTACATTTATTAACCATATTCATTTTATATGCCCACAGCAAATTCTCTAATTTGATTATTTCAATTTCTAGGTCCAGTCAAAATTATCTGTAACACAATCTAGGCAGAAAAAACAGCTGTAATATTGACTTCATGTTTTATTTGTAGAATATAAACTTCAGTTACAGGATTGATTTATTTTTTTCCCTTGAAATTGAAATGAAATGCTAAGCTACTGAGAAGTTTGGCCAATGAAGAATTTTCTAAAGAAACAGGCAAATTCATACTGTCACTGAGCAAGTATAATTTTGAAATGGAGTTGACTGTTTTCCAACAGCAGTCCAAAGAGCTATCTTTAGGGGACACTTTACAAAGTACTTGCCATTTGTTGAAACAGAGATAATATATATCAGTGAGCCATTGTTCTTATTTGGAAGATGATTAAATGATCACCTTGCTAACAGACGTGGTTCCCTTTTCCACTTCACTAATTCTAAGTTTGCTTAATCTTTCTGTTAGCCAACAGGCTTATTTTTTTCTCCTAAATTTGGGATTATTTTTAATTCTGTCTAGTTTAGAAACAAATGGTGCTTCATAATAGACCAGTTTTTATGATTTCATTACAGAATAGAAAAATAACAATATTATATCTGTATTTTAACTTTAGAACTACACACATTTTTAAGAAAAGGCCTGGTTTTAACAACAAAGAAGGAACTTGAGATTAGTTTTTCAACTTTACCTTACATGATCATAAACATGCAGGCTAATGACTCCTTAATGTTACCCAATAAAGTGATAGTCTCATAAGAGTTGCTAGTAACTTTATGCTGCTGCAGTTTTAAAAAAAATCATTGCAAAATTAAGTCTGGATACAGATACAAACATGGAAAAACTAAGAAATGTCCCACATTTTCAAAATGTACGGTTTTCCAGAAAGTAAATGGATCTAGATTTCTATCATTTAGAAGCAGACCAAGATTCCTCATAATTCTAATTAATATGCAGCTTTCACTTCAAAGTAAGGCTCAAATCTTTGTAAGACATCAGAAGACTAGTATATGTCATACGGATTTTATAAATATGAAGCTTAAACCCCTAACACATGCCAGAACACTATATGAATGCATTGTTAGAAGAAAAGCCTGAATACACTTTGGAAGTATTTACATTATTTTTGTGAACAGAATTGTTGATTCTGTCTTCACCATGGCATGTAGAATAAYTGAAATGAGTGATTGGTCAACATGAATTAARAAAAAAAAAAAAAAAATATCCAACTAATATGAAGCAATCCAAAACTTGTTTGAAAGGATGTAGTGAACCATCACACTAGGTGGTCATCAAAACCTATTGAACAGCATTGCAAGTTTGAGCCACCAAACACCTGCAAAATTTAAACCTAATACGATGTTTATTCTGCTTTCTGGAACATTTACAAATTGATAAAAACTGAATCTAAAGCAAAAATACAAAAAGGTTCCCAAATAAGAACAGAAATTTTCTATATTTTTATATAAAGTTTTCATACCAATGGTAGCTGTTTCAGCAGGAGGGAGAAAATTAATATATTTGCCATCATTAACACCTTACTTGCCTTATTTGCAATTAATACACTATTTTATAAGTTTCAAAACCAATTATAATTGAAAAACATATTTAACTATATGACTATTTAAAAACTAAAATGCAACTTGCAGTCAACAGCTTCCCTCTATTGTTTTTTCCATTGATTAACTTCAGTTTTAACCCCAGATTAACTTGCAAGGCAGATTTAGTAGCAGCTGGAAGCAGTTGGAATTGCTTAAAACTTTGAAAGCAGCTTTAGGAGAGGAATTGGAAAAAAAGAAAGCTTTTTTAGAGCTAAAAGGTTCATTTCTCTGTATAGGTTATGAAAACATTGTATGAATGTACCTGAACTGCAGTTAGAGAAAATATGTTCACATTTTCCTGTTTCAGTGCAATCTTCATTTAGAAAAGACTGAATTGCAATTAATGTCATAATGATTTGAAGAAGAGCGGCGTACTTCAGGCCACTTTTTAAAACCACACTACTTTAAAACTACATTAAGAGGAGCACTGATTGTGACTGATAAAGCTTTTTTTTTAATTARGCTTCTTCGGATGCCTGAAGCACAATTTGCTTCTTGGCCTTAGACTGAATTTCCTTATTTGAAATAAATAAAAAAGAAAAGATTTAGTGTAAGATCTCCAGAGAATTTAAGGCTGAACATCCCAAACTGACAGAGGAACTACTCACACAGTAAAATTCATTCAGGAAGACATTCTTATTTATTTACCAGGGAAAAGGTCAAGTCCTCTATTTGAGAGATTTAATGCTGACTTGCTTGGAACTTCATCCCAGGATCATCAATTACTGTAAACAGGGGAATCTCAGCTGTCTGGGAAGACACTATTTAGAACCTGAAATCTCTGCTAATTGGTGTATTTGTGATTCATTTGCATATCTATCTGAAATCTGGGAATCTTGACCATTATATGAAAGAAACTGTTACATGTTTGTAACTGGAACCCTATTTTTGGAGATTAATTAGCTACTCTAGTTAAATCTCAAAAAACAGAGGCCAGACTCAATAATGCTAGACTACTCTCACAAAATATAGTCTTGATAAGACTACTGTTAAAACCAATGCATAACTACTGGGAAGGAGTTGATATTTTAAAAGACACACATGGTACTGTAAAAAATTCACAAGAAGACTGGAYACTTCTCCAGGTAAGAGATTGTTTTGTGTGCTGCTCTCAGAGGTTATGAGGCCATAATTACTTACTGGAAAGCTTCTTGTCRTTTTCTGAAGGGAGCACATTTTCTACTTTTATTTGAAGGATATAACAAATTATAGATGTGGTAGTCTTTTCAAATGCACAGGCAAAGTGAACAATTTGAATTATTGAAATTTAGAGTTATTTCTACCTAAAATCTATTTACTTATGTTCTTAAAGTTAAGTCATAGTTCAATATGTTTTCCTATGAAATATTGCAAAGAGATTAAAAAACCTGAATGGGCTGTGACAATGCATTAAGTAACTTTGCTCTGCAGGTATGGAAGCTGGGACAACTCTAGAAAAATCTCACAAGAGCAGGTGGTCAGGAGTCACATAAAACTTTGTCTTTGCCTATCACTATATACCTGTATAGTCCCACACATGGTTCAGTCTTAAGAATTGCTTTAGTTCTCACTGCTAGCCAGCAGTGAAACGCAAATTTATAAGCTTTACCAATCACCCTGATGCAGTTGCCATTCTGATTGTTCAACAGCCCACTGGCCTGGGTTAATGCTGAGAGCAACATTCATATTGGCAGTGGACTTCTAGCAACCTCTCAAAATGTTATGAAGATAGATGGACAGTGAACACCAAATATTCATCTTTGGTAACTTTTTCCTAATGTGCACAAATTTGTCCAAAATTTTCATGCTTAAACTGTACATGAAGTAGACTATCCCATGCTGAATACATGGTTAAGTACACATTAGTAGCACACAAAACTTTCTGTGCTCATTTACACATGCTATTCTTCTCAGCTTGTCTTCACTCAGTGACAGAAGTGTTTCAAAAGGCTTGAAACAGTTAACATGCTAACAGTTCCATATACCTTACACACTGTAAGTAGCCAAATGTAATGCAAGCTCAATAGTGACAGAGAATGAAAAATAGATTGGATGTTTCAGGTTTGGAGCAGTAAATTATCATGTTATTCATTGAACTCTCTCTAGGCTCAGCCAGCCATACATCATCTGTCAATACTCCAAATTCAATCTATAAATTAATGTCATGATTTTTGTGCTGTCACTAAATGTATGCCATTCTCAGGAGAGGTCAGGAACTGCAGAAGTCACATTATTTTACAGGGTGATACATATTTACAAATCCCAGGAGATCTGACCTACATTCCATGTAGATGAGCAGAAGCCTTTTTATCTCAGCTGATACCTGGCTTCCACTCCAGTGTTAGCAAACTTGTGGAGAGCAGGTGGGGTATTACACCAATCCCAAAGGGAAAGGAAGTAGAAGTATGCCCAAACAAAACAGGTATGAGTTAAGTAATTGTATCTTCTGTTATTGTTACAGAAAGTTTTTAAGCGGGGAAAAAATAATGGAAAAAAAGAAATAATCTAGAARTCCACCAGCTATGTACTTCTCTGTCGGCATGTTGGTACCGAGTCAGTAACAACCCAGTACTTTGCAGAAGAGTAGACTGAAAGTATTAGGAGTTTGAGTGAGTGATAATCAAAGTAAATAAATGTGCTTAAAAACCAAGAGCCTTAATACTAGTAGTCCCAATTAAAAAAAAAAAAAAAAAAAAAAAAAGAGACACAAAGTAAGTGATAAACAGTTACATAGGATTATCTTAAACTTGCTTATTTGCTATCAGTTCCTTGATGCATCAGTATTTCTTTATATATGTATTGGGTTTACATGGCAAGGTTTTGGTAGTGAGGAGTGTTGCAGGGATGGTTGCTGTGAGAAGACACCAAAAGCTATCCCCATGTTGAAGAGAGACAGTTCCAGCCAGCTCCAAGACAGACCTGTTGCTGGCCAAAGCTGAGCCCATCAGCAACATCGGTAGCGCTTCTGTGAAAACACATTTAAGATACAGTAATAATGCTGCACAGCAGTGTGTGATAGGGAGGAGTGAAGAAAAAATGTGAGAGAAACAGCCCTGCAGACACGAAGGTCAGTAAAGAAGGAGGGGGAGGAGGTGCTCTAGGTGCTGGAGCAGGGACACCCCTGCAGCCCTTGGAGAAGACCATGGTGACACAGGTTGTCCCCCTGCAGCCCGTGGATGACCACAGTGGAGCAGATATTCACACTGTTATGTGAGCTCATGGAGGACACCACACCGCAGCAGGTGGATGTGSCCTGAAGGAAGCTCCAGCTGGGGAGAGCCCACACTGGAGCAGGCTCCTGGCAGGAGCTATGGCCCTCGGAGAGGAGCCCATGCAGGGTAGGTTTTCTGGCAGGACCTGTTTTCCCCTGTGGGACCCAAGCTGGAGCAGTCTGTTCCTGAAGGACTATACCCCGTGGGAAGGACGGGAAGGATCCATGTTGGAGAAGTTCTTGAAGGACTGTATACCACGGAGCAGGGGAAGAACATGAGGAGGAAGGAGTGGCAGAGATGAAATGTTATGAACTGACCACAACCCGCATTCCCTGTCCCCCTGCACCTGTCGGGGGGAGGAGGTAGAAGAGCTGGGAGTGAAGTTGAGCCTGGGAAGAAGGGAGGGGTGGGGGGAAGGTTTTTTTAGTTTTGTTTTTTATTTCTCACTATCCTACTCTGTAATTAATTGGCAATAAATTAAATTAATCTTCCCCAAGTCTGCTTTGCCTGTTTCAGTAACCGGTGAGTGATATCCCTGTCCTTATCTTGACCCACRAGCTTTTCATTGTTATCTTCTCCCCATGTCCTGCTGTGGAGGGGGAGTGAGAAAGCAGCTTTGTGGGCACCTGGTGGCCAGCCAAGGTCAACCCACTACAACATAACTACGTGTTCTCTGTGTCCTAGATATGAATGTTGGAAATAGAGGTAGTGCAGATTTCTTTTACCTAACAATACAGTCTGAATATTGTCATTGAACATGCCCTGCCTCCTCGCAGGTCTAGCATCATGTTTACTGGTGGGAGCAGGTGGTCATGTTTCTATTTTGACTCTACTGCAAACCAGATGAGAAGCATGGGAAATTTGCAGAGATATAATGCCTTCCTAACTTAAAGCTGCACGATTTACAGACTAGAGCTGGCTTGCAGCAGGCTGGCTTGCAGCCAAGACTGGTTGTATCTAGGCATGAAGACATAATAAAAAAAAAAATTCTTTATTGACTCTCCCCTTCATCAGGCAATGAAAAATACAATCCTTTGCAGATGATACATCTTAACATGGTGCTAACATTTCTGCAAGGTTTTAAGGGATAAGTCTCAAGGAAGTGATGATTCGCTCCAAAGCGTGTTATTCTTAGAGCTGGTTGGGACTTTTCTGACTAAATGCAGATTCATCAAGACCTAAATGCACTGTCAGAAATCTACCCATCTCTCTGCCTGTCTGCCTGGCAGGCTGCTGAAGGATCCACAACTTCAGCATCAAGGGCAGTTGTATCATGTTGATGGGGGTCAGAAGCCTAAAAGCCTGGGGAAGAATAGCTACGCTACAACAATCAGGCTCTGGAGTCCTGCCTGAATTTCCAAGGAAAACATCTTGTTTGAATTTCCTTCTTACAAGAACATTTTTAAAATCTACTTTTAAATTGCAATCTTTAGAACACAGGATAGTAAATTTGAAAGCATGCAAATGTACACTATTACATTTTGTAGTGCTAGGTGCTAGAAAGTATAAGCCTAGGAAAGAAATTGAATCCATTTCTCCTGGGTTTACAAAAAACTTCTTAAAACGATAAGTCTCATTTACTTCTTTTCCAAAGTACCTACCACAGCAGAGGCCCCTATAACAAATTATTCAATTAAAGACTACCGCATGCATAATGCAGCATGGGACAGATTAACCAAGATGGAAAAATCAGGCTTTTGTTCTAGTTTCAACTATATGTTGCTATGCCGTTCTCTTTTCAACCTTAGTACTCCTGATAGATTTTTGTTTCTTTTAATTATGTTCAAAAAAACCTAAACAGACAAAACATACTCTACCAGGAATGATTATACATATATACAATAATATACATATACACTTATAAATAGGTATGGCTTATACTTCCTTAGGACAGGGAGGCTTCCCAAGATTACTTCCAGCCTTATTTTCTATCATAAATATAAATAGACAATGAATATTTTCTTCACTTTTTTTTTTCTTCATGCTAGGACTTACTCTATATTGTTGTGTACTTTTTGATAATGAAATTTGATTGGTTACAATTGGCTAAACGTCAATCAGACCATCATTTCAAATGCAGTGGTTATTAAGAATTCAGTTCTACAATCATCATAATAAAATCAAGGTAATATGCCTAAGAACCTGAATAGCATGCAGAAAAAACAACCTTAAGTATAATGACAATGTTACAAAGTCTTTAAAAAAATCCCAAATCCTTTTATATTGTGGAAAGCAAGTAAGAAATTACTTTGCTTAGTGTACAATGAGAAATACTTATCATGATCTTTTCTGCAAACACCAGAGTGCTTATTAACATGGATGTTGAAAAGATACTTTTAAAATGAAAACATTAAATTTACTTGCAAACTTCACCCTTTTCTAGCCCAACGTGTTGTTTCATAACATGATTCCCGCATGTAAGAACGCATTAAAAAAAAATCCTGGAGAGGTTTTAGTTCCTGCATTATACAAAATATGCAGCAATTTGAATGAGCAAGTTTTTTTCAGGAGGAAGAAGGCATGGATTTACTCCTGCTTCAGAACATAGTTCATCTATTCTCAGGTAGTGTGCAAAGCCAGCCGTGTAATTTCTCTGATGAATACCAAGGTACGGCCACAGAATACAAGCATCTAGCTAGGTCAGAAATAAGTGGATGAAGAGGAAGAGAGAGGAATTTTTCTCTATTTTGCATATTTTTTTGAATATTTCACATTTCTTACTGGTAATAGCAATTGCAAATCCATACTACAACCTCACACATGGATATTTTAGTCAAAGCAGATTCTATATTCATACATATATCTATAGTAGGCATTTAATATGGAGAGAAGTCCTCTGTCTAAGATTCTTTTCCAGGCGTTGTCACATTCATCTGCTATTCAGTTAATGAAGTTGCATTTCCATTCCCTCTTCTGCAAACTGCTAATACCAACTCAAAATATGAGGCAATTTTATGCATAAAACTCATGATTCTCAGATGGTTTTCAGTAATACTTTTATTATTGTGCGTGAATGCTTTTTGGCAGTGTAGAACAAACCAATATTTTTAAAAGCAAGGTGTAGGACATTGTAGGGTACATAGCATGAGGACATGTTAAAATACGTAGTGCCTTATTGCCTTACCTTCTTAATAAAATGTGTTTACATGATAAGTAGGTTTGGACTTTCACACTTATAATATGATTAAAAACTATTCTAAATGTCATTGAAATTCATTTATGCCATGAATGATACAAAGGATAAAAGAGTATCTCCATATCTTTGTTTCATAGGACTAGTAGTTATTTATGACACAGTACATTTATCAAATCCACTATGAATGTCAAAATGGGATCAGAAAGAAATCTTGTTATTGTTGCGGTTTAACCCGGCAGGCAGCCAACCACCACACAGCCGCTTGCTCACTCCCCGCCCCCAAAGTGAGATGGGGGAGAGAATCAGAAAAAAAAAGTAAAATTTGCAGATTGAGATAAAGACAGTTTTATAGAACAGAAAAGGAAAGGAAAATAATAATAATAATAATAATAATAGTAATAATAATAATGGTAGAATATACAAAATGAGGGATGTACAATGCAATTGCTCACCATCCGCTGACCGACGCCCAACCTGTCCCCAAACAGCGATCGCTACTTTCCCGACCACGCCTCCTAGTTTATATACTGAGCATGACATCATATGGTATGGAATACCCCGTTGGTCAGCTGGGCCAGCTGTCCCGACTATGCTCCCTCCCAGCTTCTTGTGCACCTGGCAGAGCATGGGAAGCTGAAAAGTCCTTGGCTAGTGTAAACATTACTTAGTAACAACTAAAACATCAGTGTGTTATCAACATTCTTCTCCTACTAAATCCAAAACACAGCACTATACCAGCTACTAGGAAGAAAATTAACTCTATCCCAGCCAAAACCAGGACAGTTATGTATAAATGCACTAAGTATTAATAATTTTAGATTTCAGTTTAAGGTAAAGAAGTTAAGACTTAAAGTTAACTTTAAGACTTAAAGTTTAAGTCAGAAGAACTTTTTTTTTTTTCCCCTGTAAGCCAAATGTTAGCCCATCTTTTTAGACCATATTTTTACGGTCTCGTGCCATCACACTAATACAGACTTTGTTCTGGTATAAAACATGGAGGCTGCAGATATGGCAAGGTTCATCAGATGTTTAGCAGCTTATGAAAAAAAAAAAAAACCCAAAACAAAACAACAAGTGAGCAATTATGAAACTGTCTATTAAAATCCAACAAACAATTCCATACCTCCTTATGCCAACATCCTGGACTTCATCATCACTAACCTACCTCTGCTCTGTGCTTACTGGGAAAGGTAACCGTATGCTGAACTTCTAGGGCAGAGGTTTTGAGATTCACGTGTTTCTCCTAGTCTCTCTAAAACCAAATTCAGCTGACCTTGCACCATCTACTAGATGAAACTGAAATCTGCTTGCCTTCTTCTGTTTGTCTTCTGAAGTTGCTCAGCTTCTGCAGGCAGGAAGATTTTTTCTACTCTTTTACTCCTACATACACTCTAAAATGGATGATTCACTATTATCTTAGCTATCTTCTTTGACCTTTATTCCTATGGGAACAGTTTATATTTCATATAAATTTCAATCCCTTTGAGTAAAACTGTGATAAGGAAAGCACATACAGTGTCTGCACTTCAATATATTTGCCCAGGAAGAAAGAATAATACAGAACTTTTCTACTTATCTAGATACACTATGTTAAACATTAGTAAAGAATGTCCAGACAAGTTTACAGTATGTGAACAGTATGAATGCTTATCATACCTGCAATATACACACCTATGTAATGAAACTTTAGGGAAAGAAAGAAAAATTTTCAGCCTCCAAGTGTTTTGACCTTCAAAGCCTTAAATTTAGGGTTTCCCGTATTGCAGTCCCAGAGCAAGTTTACCCTTTTCAGTTTCTGCATTTAGAAACCTTACAGTTTTCCTACTCATTTCGTCACAGCCCCCGTGCATGCTCCTGCTAGGCTGGAAGTTAACCCTTTTTCCTTGCTGTCCCCCATTTGCCCTACAAACTGAGAATGCAGCAGCGTTCTCAGCTCAGGGACCTGCCTGGGAAAAGCGCTGAAGGGATGGTGACCATTTTGTGTGTCTACTGTTTTCAAATTTAGCAGCTGGCAATTCTACTAAAAAAAAGTATGTGTTTGTCTTCCCAAAATATTTTCTTTCAAATGCTAATTAATTTTAGAACTAAGTTTGCATGCAATTGAGAACCCAAAAGTGGCTGAAAAGGATGAAAATTAGTAGTGTAGTACCTGTTCCATCAATGGCTATATCCTGAAGATGGGGTAATATTTTCTGCATTCCTTCCATTTGCTAGTTATACATATTACCAATGTGTGTCAGAAAATTGTAACAATGTAGTTCAGACAGAAAACTGAAGACCAACAGAAAGGCAACCAGTTACGAGAAATGAGAGCAAAAATCCAAATATTTCTAATTTATAAATGTTAAAGTCAGAATAAAGATGCATATTTTTAGGCAAACATGAAAAAATTAGGAAATAAAAGTCATTATTAATGAAAAGGGAACTKTTTGTCCAGAACAAAAAATATACATCCTAAATATTAATCTTAGAATATAACATTTATAAGCATGACTTGGACTGAACTTTGCCCTGAAAGTGGATAGTGTTTCAAATGTTATGATCAAAAAGGGAGAATGTAAAAATCGAGTAACATATTTAATTTCATGCAATGACTGGCTTTTCACTCGTTTTTTTTGATCTCAAAATATTGTGGCACGTGTGGAAGTGAGAAGATGCATCTGACCTCCAATGAACCATACGCTTTACAGAGAAGTAAGTAAGGCCCCTTCAGTATATATATAAAAAAAAAATATCACAAACAGAAAGTAGAAAAGGCAGGGTCATAAATTTTCATATAACAATCCCTGCCACTTTAAAAGAGAAATATACCACCTTTCAGAATATTTTGAACTATATAGGATTATTTTTCTGCATGCAAAAGGTGAACTGTGTATTCCTCTTTCCAGTACCAAAACTGTATTTGGGAAGCTGTTCTTCACTTCCACCATCTCCATGATCCTGGAGCTGTAAACTCACAAAACTAACAGTAAAAATGGGAACTTTAATCTGGTTGTTTTTAAAGCTTAGGTAGCCATTTGTATTGTTAGTAATCAACAGGTATGATGACTGATGCTTCACCTCAAAGCCTCAATGTTTCACTGTAATTTTAATCCAAAACCTCCAGGCTTCTTAGCTGTCAAAGGATATAGTGATATGAATTACATCTAATATTCCACTGACATCTGTCAAACTCTTCAAACACAGAATATTTTTGCTTGTGAAAACTATCAAGGAGAAAAGCTCAGCTCATAATCGGTAGTAATTTGGCGATAGCTCAAAAGCTTTTTCAGTACAAAAATGAACTGAATTTGTGCCTTTTTAAATGACAGCAGCGATGTAATTTTTTTTTTAAAGAAAAGAAAGCAACACCAACAAATGGTGAAAACAGGTTTAAAAGGAAATATATGTACAGAACTAAAAAAACCATGTTGCTGAACACATTGCCACTTGACACCAACAGTCTTTCATTTTCAACAAAGTAAAACTTCTTTTTTGCAGAGTTATAACAAGACTTACTTATCACAGTTTGACTACACTCAGAAAAAGTTGAAAGCATAAGAACATAGACAAAAAAGATTATTTATGTTATAGATGTATAAAAGAGTTATCAAGGTAACCATCACAGCAGTAAGACATTCAAGAAATTAAAATGGTGGCTTGATCCAAAACAACCGCAAGAATATTACTATCAGTTAAGCTATATCAATATAGTGTAATGATGGATAAGCTCCTAGAACAGAAGTTTCAAACAGGGTAGCTGACTGACTTTTTGCAATACCCCAATTCTATTTTCCCCAGGACTTGAATAGTGGAAGTTTTAAGGGAATGCCAAAGTATAACCTCTTAAAAACAACGAAGATGTTTCTTGATTGCAGTGACTCTAGAACAGCAGTTCATGCATGCCTGGAAAGAAACAAACCCCTTTAATTCATCTCCTTCTATACAGAACGGGACATTATACTGAAAAGAAGCCAGACAAATATCAGTATCTTGGGGGATGTCTGCGTTGGTTTCACAGTTGCGGTTTCAAGATTTCTCTGTGATTTTGCCCCTCTTTTTTTTTTCTCATGTTACACCTCATTCTATACTCAAATCACTGAAATCACATTTCAGCCCTAATTTATTTTGTCTCTCTTGTCTCTGAATCCATGTTATTGGCAATCCCCCAATTTGGTTTTATCAGTAGGTTTACAAGTTCATCAATTTTCCTCACATTCTGTTGTTTAGAAATCAAAATAAATTTTACACAAAGCTGTGCTGGTGGGTCCACCGAGCCTAAAAGAGCCAGGGACTTATATCACTTAATATTTTGCTGGCATCACTAAAGGAAAAATCATGCTCCCATATGGTCTGTCACTGACCAAGTGCAACCCAGAAACATCATTCCTTGAAAGCTAGCTATTATTCAGGCACAATCCTCATCATGCTAGCAACTTCCATAATAGCACCATAAACTTCTAGCTTTAATCAGTATTCTTGTCGCCCAATTTAATTTTCCTGCTGGTCCTGCATAGCCACCATTGCTCACTGCATCATAACTACAACTTTAGAGAGAGTTTACAGGGCATTTCAGGATGCCTGTCTTGGTGTAGACACTTGGGTTACTGCCACATTAGGCTTGCAGGAAGAAGAACTTCTCAATAGCTATGTGTGTCTGAGCATAGCTATATCTACACAAAAAATAACAGCAGACTTACCTGAAAAAAACCCAACAACAACAACAAAACGAACAAACAAACAAAACCCATCCCAACAACTTTTTTTAAAAGATATTAGGGAAAGACAGCACGTCAAACCCAGTAGATAGCATCCAGAGTTAAAAGAATTTCTCCATTTGCTTGATAATACACTTTGGAGTGCAGAAAAAAACCACGTGGGAATGGGGAAGGATTTCTGTGAGGCTGTGTGGAACCTCACTGCTTTAACTCCTAGAAATTTTTCTCTAAATTTTCAGTCTATGTTGCTCCTGTTATTTGAACGGCCGTAGCAACATAGACTGATACTGGGCATATATTCTACAATTGTTCTTGTGATAAGGTCGCTTCATATCTTAAAAACTTTCCTTTTTTTCTCCTTGATGTATTTAAAAGACAAAAATAATATCTTTTTAGCCTTTATTATGCTGGAGTAAATACACTCAATTCCCCAAAACTGCTTCATTTTTCTTCACAGTATTCTGTCCTTCCATTTAACCTGCTCATACATTTGGCAACATTTAATTTTATCTCAAGTCTCAATGTGTTAACAATCTGAGAGTTTTCCATTTCCCTGTTTCTAAAGCAACTTGGAATGGCATGGTTCTTGATAAAAAATTTTGTTAAAATTCCCTTAATGGCAATAACTTTCACATGATTTTCAGGGAGGCTGAAACTGAGACCTTAGCATGTTCCTTGCTAAGGTGGCAAAAATTTCCCATGGTCTGAAGAAGAATTCCCACTCTTTAGAGACTGTCTTAAGTTCACTGAGTTACAGACTGCTTTTCATGTTATTTAATCAACCATGACTTCTCATTAGTTTACATCTACTGAAACAATTCTGATGGTAACTGAGACAATCTAAAAATGTTGTTTGCTAATCACCAAAGTCACAAGTCTCTGCCCACTAGAACAGATGTCAGAAAGACATACAATGACAGCAAGCAGCTTCCTTCTCTCCCTGAAGAGGGATAATTCTTCTTTAAAGACTTTTTATCCCATGCTTTTAATCACGGAACTGTAATATGTGAGACTGGTTTGCTCTTCAAAATATTTCAATAGAGCTTCAGAATTGAACAGATTCCTACAGCTGTTGCAGACATTGGGAGCACTGGTGGTAGTGATGGGAACAGCTAGATGATAACAAAAGCTTATGGAGGATTTTTGTTTGTTTTTCTACAGAATGTTTTCATTAACAAATGAAGATTACCAAAAATTAGATGCTCCTCAGATGACTAATTTGCTGAAAACCTAATAGAAATATGGGGGCTACAGCCCATCCAGAGCTCAGACTTGCCAGTAGCTGCCTTGCAGACAATAGGCAAGCTGAGGGCCTAGAAGCTGCAGGAGCTTAGGAAAAAACCATAGGCTCCCAGTCAGCACACCCAGTGGGCTGGTATCACAGCTTTCAGGCTTTCTGGGGAGGACTGAAGTGTTCTATAACTTTAGAGACCTATTTTAAAACAGAATAGCATTTTACTGTGCTTAATTAAGAAAGCTAAGTACCAGAAAAATGTGCTACTTTTCATCACATGGACTTTTAGACTGCACAGAGAAAAAGATATCAGATCATACTATCAAAACCAAAATGATATGTTTATTTTAAAACATTTCTTGCTACAACTCTGACAAAAACCCTACCCCACATTGTTCAGTCCCCATATAAAACCAACTCAGCTTTGAGCATTACTTCCTCCTCCTTTCCAAGACATTTTTGACTCTATGCTCAGCAGACCTTTTGCAATGGGTTCAGCGTTAAATGTCCTTCCATCTGCCCCTGGAGGTCAACATGATAGGAAACAAAGTATCTGCTTCTGTATATTTAGAGACTCCATGGTGGAAAAATGTTCATATGAAAATTTGGGCTCCTAAATAATACAAGAAGGTCAAGCAGCTAGATGCTAGAAGAAGATTTTTGACTGAGTCAAAACCATTTGAGTGGTTCTTTCCCACTGAAGCCATGGGAAAGAAGAGGTATTAGTAGAATAAAGGTATTATTGTGTTAACCAAAGAAGTGGCTTGATTTGCCAAAATAATGCCAAATAATGTACACCACTATACACCATGAGGCTGTTAAAAGTCTAGGCATTGTCCTACAGAAACCACTGCCACTAAACATTTTTTTAGAGATCTGAGAGGAAGAAAACATTTTAAATAACAAGCAGCTCTCTAAATATTCCTTAAACTTTGATAAGTTTCATAAAGGAAAGTAAAGTACTTGGCACATTTCAGCAGCAGTAAAAATGGTAATAGTTCCTTGTGGGAAGACACAGCTCGGTTGTGGAAACGAGCTGTGAAAGAAGTTTTTTTTAAACCATATCTTCCTAGTTCAGAACACACAAAAGATTTGGTGTTCAAGAGAGTCAGATTTTAACGAAACAAAGCAGTGTATCTATCTCCTCTGATGGAGATGATACAGTTTATACTGTTTAGATAGACTGAAGGCATGGAGAAAGGCAAACTGACTGAAACTCCATTATACCTACAGCAAAGATTTGTAGTCTTTCAGAAACAGCAAGATATCTGATACTTTTATAGTTCCATYTTCTGTGTACTCTCAGATCAGAGAACTACATTCTCAGGTAGTTGCAGGGAGCAATAAGATCCTCTGAAGTTGCTTCTTGTCCAGGCTGAACAGGCCCAGCTCTCAGTCTGTCTTCATACGTCATGTGCTCCTGACCCTGACCCTTCGTGGTCCTCCACTGGGTTCACTCCTGTGTGTCAATATTCTCATGCTGAGAGCACAAAACTGGACACAGTACTCCACATGTGGTTTTACAGGTGCTGAATAGAAGGGAAGGATCACTTCCCTGTACCTGCTGTCAACACTCTTACTAATGCAGTCCAGGATATATTCAGCTTGTTGTCCACTAGGACCCTAGGACCTTTTCTGCAGAGCTGCTTCCCAGACAGTTGGCCTCCAGCCTTCCTTGTTGCCTGGGATTACTCCAACCCAGGGGCAAGACCTTTCATTTGCTTTTGCTGAACTTCATAAGGTTTCTGTCAGCCCAGTTCTCCAGCCTGTTCAGGTCCCTCTGACAGCAATTCCAATTTGGGTCACCCCAATCTGGTGTCACCTGCAAACTTGCTGAGAGTACTCTCCATCTCATCATCCAGGTTGTCAATGAAGACATTGAACAGTATTGGTCGCAGCACTGATCACTGCGGGACCCACTATCTACTGGCCATAAGCTTGGCTTTGCACCATTAATCACAACTCTTTAAGCCCAGCCTATTTTCTATCCACTTCAGTGCCGTTATCCATCCCATGTCCCACCAATCTGGGGGCTATGGAGGAGGCTATGGGAGGCTGTCAAAGACTGTTAAGGTATATAACAGCCACTGTCTTTCCCTTGCCCACAGTGCCAGACACCTCATCATAGAAAGCATGATTTGCATACGGAAAACATTTTAGCTACTCCCATTCACCTTGTTGTCCTTTATGTGTTTACACATGATTTGCTCCAACAACGTTCTCAGGGACTGAGGTGAGGCTGACTGGCCTATAGTTGTCTGGATCCTCCTTCTAGTCATTCTTGACGATCTAGTTCCACAGACTTGTGTATGATATCCAAGTGATTTAAGTGATGTCTGACTCTGCCTTGCTCTACTGTGGGTACTACTTCACTCCCACTGACTGCTAAGAGGCTCGGGGACCTGGAAGGCCTGAAGACAAGCCTTGTGAGTGAAAACCAAGGTATAAAAAAGGCATCAAGTACCTCAGCCTTTCTCATGCCCCTTGTCACTAGGTCCACTGTCATGTCGAGCAATGGGCCCACACTCACTTAGCCTTCCTTTTGCTGTTGATGTACTTTAAGAAACCTTTTCTGTCCTTTACCTCCCTGGCTAGTTTCAGCTCCAGCTGAGCTGGAGCCTTCCTGGGTCCATTACTATATATATGGATAATGCCTCTGTATCCCTCCCAGGTAGTCTGTCCCTGCTTCTGTGGGCTTCCCTTTTTGTGTTTGAGCTGAGTCAGGAGCTCCATGTTCATCCTTACTGGTCTTCTGCAATGCTTGTCTTCTGAAGAATAGGAAGGACAATTCTTGTGCTCAGAGGATGCTGTCCTTGAAGATTAGCTAGCTCTCCTGGGCCCCTTTGCCCTCCAAGGCAATTATCCACAGGATCCTGCCAAGCACGTCCCTGAACAGAGCATCTCCCCTCATCACATTATTGATCATGTATATCAAGAAATTGTCTTCAATCTGTTCCAGAAATCTGGATTGCTTGTGTCCAGCCATATTGGCCTTCCAGTAGATACTGTTGTGGTTAAAGTCACTCAAGAGTACCAACGCCTAGGACTGTGAGGCTTTCTCCACTTGCCTTAAGAATGCTTCATCTGCCTTCTCTTGTTGATGAGGTGGTCTATAGCAGACACCCTCTACAATACCACCTGTGTTGGTCTGTCCTTTGATCTCTGCCCACAGCTCTCCACTGGTTCGTCACTTCACCCAAGGCTCTATCCACTCAAAACACACTTTTGCATAGAGCATAGCCTTAAAGTAGGGCATCTCATACTGGCATCTTGTTAGCACCTTAAGGTACTTGCGTCTTGTATACACAACTAGGTTCAAGGTTAAGGAGCTGGATCGTGTTTGTTGCAGAAGAAAGGGATGAGTGGGCCAGACATGCTGAACTTTCTTAGGTTTGCCCCTTCTTTGGTGAAAGAATCCTGAAGTTATGGTTTGCTCTCACTCTTTTCAAATATACCTGCACCATAGTAATTCTAGGGAAGGAATAAGATCTTTTCATTAGACAGCAAAGAGAATGCATGTGTAGGCAAATGGAAAAGTTTCCACAGAACTGATTTCAGTGCTGTTGAAATATAATTAAAATGTTTTTATTCGACTATTAACCATATTATAGAGTCATTATTAATTCTACACATTAGAAATTAAAGTCTTTAATGTGAACTACTTCTAATACTCTGTTAAACTGATCCTAGAAAGCCACATATTTTCTATGTGTGTGTTTTTAAATTTAAATTAATAAACAAACAAAACTTTGTCAATCTGTCTTTCATGATAGGATGTACATATCAATATTTGTAATACTTGATCCAAAATCCACATAATTCATGACCCTGCACTGTTTTAACCTACCTCCTCCACACGTTTCTTGAATTTTGTTTCACTATATTTAGCTTAGATTGTACACCATGCAATGTTTATATGATAATATTAAGATATAATTTTAAATTGCACATTTTCAAATATGTCTCTAAAAAAATAGAAACTTTATCATTAAAAAATTTCTCATTCTTCTTAAAAACATTTTTTTCAGGTAAAATATACCCTAGGACACAGACATGTACAATTGCATTTTCAAACAATAAAACAGTGCACTTCAATAGTGCAGTGTTCAGTGTCTCACAAGTAACTACCTGTCATTATGTACYATGATGCCCAAGTCTGTCCTCAACTCATTCATTATACCATGTAGCCATTCAAACTGCAGACTGCTTGACATCCAGCTTTATAATATCCTGAGGTTTTAGCTGGTATTTACCTCTTATTTGCAATGGCATGATAATTATTAGTTTAGTAAGTGCCTATAGCAAAACTTGGTAAAAAAAAGAATGTTTCACATATTGACTTAATAACATCCCATAGGTATCTTTTACTCAGTTTTACAAGTTTAGCTTTGTCTTTAGACCATCTATGTGCAGTCAAAGATAATGGAAGAAATGGAAGAAAGAGCTCTGTAACACCCCCAACACCTCTCAAAGTATATTAAAAAAACCCTACCAAAACCCCCAAAAAACTAAACTCCAAACTCCAAAGTTCTTGTTTACAACAAATTCCTTTAAGCTAAGGATTTCTATCTGGTGTTTTAAGTTAACTCATCTGAGCAAGACTTTGATGTGTAACTTGATTTCTTCAAGCTGGAGATGCAGTACCAATTGCTTACCTGACTCACACGCAAATGTCTTTGACGTCTCATCATGAAAGATAATTGCCACTGCATGCTTCTTTGTCTCTCGAGGCAATCTAGTTATGTTTTTGATATTGTGCAGCTCAGTTACCTTAAAATGAAGAAAAGTATTTTAGGCCAGTGTATAAATAGTACAAATAAAAATATTAACCATAACTACTCAATTTTTACTATAATCTGTTTTTTTYCCCCCTAAGGCTAATTACATTTATAAGTTTTTTAATTGACAAAAACACATAAATATAGTTTAAAGTTGCAAAACTTTCTATAAAATGTAATGTATCAAAAAGTGAATGGTCTACTTCTCTAATAAAGCTCTACTTGGAAACACAGTTATTACAATGACATCAAGACAGTCTTGTGATTATTCTATAACATATTTTTCAACTTCTGTATTTGTAAAACTTTGATCAGTTTCAGAATCTGCATCAAATACATAACCTAATGTAGGAACAGCAGTGTCTTATTAGTTAAGGGAAGTAAATCAATTATCATGCCAATTAATATCAGTACATTTGTAAGGATAGATCCTCATCTGTCTTTAAAGTGTAATTGTCATCCTTATAAGAACTCACAATGTTATTTTATTTTCCAAATGTTAGAAAAGCTTATCAACAAAAAAAAATACTCTTGTAGCAAATTTACAGCATGAACAATTCAATCTATTTCCTTTTTCCTTTGATGCAAGTAGATAACTACAATTAACACAAATGGAAGAAAAATATGTTATTACAACCAGAGCTGGTAGCACAGCTTATATTAAACTGCTTAACACTTCATATTATAAGATCTTTTTCTCAGTTTCTTGGAACTCTGGGCAAATTTTGTCTGTTTATAGTTACCTTTTCCAGGCAGGACATCTGCCTCAGGCAGAATTAATTTCTTAAAAATGTCATCCATATGAGTTTGGCCATCTATGACTAGGGGAAAAATGGACTGAATGTGGATGGGTATTTTTGTTTTGTTTTGTAATTCTCATGCTCCCTGCGTACAGCTCTAGCATTCCTTTTCATATGCTGGAAAGAATGTTTTTTAAGAGACAGAGGTTTTATATGGTGCAGTAAAAAAATGGAACAAGTTGGGGCAAAGACATTACAAGAAAGATTTGAAAGCAGATGAGCAGTGAGAGCCATCAAGAAGCCAGGGAAAGAAACAGACAAAGCATGAAGTGGCATGTGTAGGTGCTGATGACAAACCTGAGACCAGAACTGAAGACTGCTATGGGATCTATCTTGACAGCCTTTAGCAAAACTCACTCCAGTTTGTCAATATCTTTGCTGTAACAGGTGGGCCAAAACTGGATGCAGTACTCTAGATACGGTCTAATGAGTGCTGAACAGAGGGGGATAATCACTCCCTGTATTGACTGGCCATGGTCCTGTTCATACAGCCCATAGAGCTGTTGGCCGTCTTTGCTGGCTGAGGCACCCAGCCCCAGGGCCCTTCCCACAGGGCTGCTCCCAGCCTGTCCATCCCAAGCCTGTGCCATTGCAGGGGCTCCTCTGTCCCAGGGTCAGCGCCTGGCACTTGCCCTTATTCAGTTTCACAAGGTCGCTGTAAGCCCATTCCTCCAGCCCGTTCATGTCTCTGGAAAGTAGCCTGACTACCGAAAGCATATCGACTGATCCTTCCCAATTTGCTATCTGCACAATTGGTGAGTGCATGCTCCATTACCTCCTCCAAGTCCCTGATAACAATACTAACCAGGTTGCACACAGGTGCAACATTTGCCTTGCCATTGGGTTCCTAATTCCTTACAATTTTATTTTTAGTCATGCATTTTCAGGGCTTTGCAAGAATCCATTTATTTCTCTATTTTTTGCCTGGGGGGAAAGAGAAAGGCTGAACACCACACATACCACTGTCCCATTAAAGGAATGACTAAAATCTCTGTTAATTTTCCTTGGTAAATGAACTAGTATGTGCGGAGGTTCCTATGGCTTACCCAAAGCACTAATCTCAAGGAAATCTTGTAAAAGGGAAAAGAAAACATTAGTAGGCAGAGGAGAGAACAAACTCTAGAATTCAAAACCTGAGGGAACAATACCAAATCCAGAAGTCATTACTGAATTCTGAAGACCCAGAAGGTCCCAAAGTAGGAGACAGGGAAGATACGGATCTACGAGTCTTGCTAAATAAGAAGAGGATATAAGAGCAAAAGATTTAAAAAGATTTGGGACATAAAAAAGTCCAGGTTATTCTTAAAGAGAATTTATATTTTTTGAATAATTTAAAGATGCACATAGCTTTCCTCTCAAAGGTTCAAAAAGATAACTGACAGTGCAATATGAAAGGGAAAACAGTAATAGGAAGAAGAAAACCCCAGCGACTCTAACACAAGTAAATGAAACAGAAAGTAATATTTTTATATGTGTGTGCATGTGTGACTGGGCACACCATGCAGAAAAAACCCTTCAATCTTGTTATGTTAAAAAGGGGAAATTTCTTTTTCTGGAATAACAGGAAAGGAAATAGAAGTGCTTTGAATAGTGACAACAGGGCATATTAAGCCTCCKTCCAGTCTCTCTCAGACAGTAGATACCTATTCTTTTCTTTAACACTTGAGTGTTTGTTATAGATTACTGAAAGATCCTGCAATGCTGATAAGTTTGATAATAGATCCAAAAAACCTACATTCCTGGCATCAAAGCTACATAACTTTCACAGTAATTTTTGTTCAAAACATAACTACAGACAACTGGGGATGCATACCTAGCCATCTATAAAGATGATTTTATGGGTTCTCTTGTTGATCAGTACATTAAGCCTGTTTTATTTAATATATTGACAGAACTTTTATTTTTATGCAAGATCATTCACACACTTAGGAATATTGTCAGCACAAAATGAACAAACAATAGAATTTTATTTTATTTGCTGGTGGGAATTTAATGTCTGAAAGAGACAATGAAAACACCACCAAATTCTGAAGTGCTGCTTTTCGGTACCCATATGAGAGATTTGGCTGAACAAAGTGCAAGGCAAGTGAAGAAAAACAGTCTCCGTGCAGGTGAAAAGGGGCTTTGTTTTAAACACATTTCAACTTTCCTTTGTCTCTGGAATCATACTACCTCCCCAGACAGCACAGAACTTCTTATAACTCCAATGTGACAGGCAAACTGTTACATGATTTGCCTTTTCCAAACTCCCTGACTTTTACTTTCTTTTTTTAAAGCAAGGTTTTTTGAGCCATTCATAGTTTCACACAGAAGTCACATCCTCTTATGTACGTCTTTCCACAAAAATGGACATATTTCAAACTATCATGAGATATTGTGATATATCTCTTTTCTTGTCAAAAGCTTTAATGGTTTAAAATGGGTAGCCAAAATATTTCTGCCAGTTGAAAAAAGAAAAAGAAGATAATTTAAAAAAAAAATCTCGTATCTTTCACCTTGAAATGCTTTGTTTTACAAGAACTGAAGGTTTTCCTGGAAATAATACTGTTTTGGTGATAATATTTGGAGGATAAAGGGAATTTATACAGATGTTAGTTAGGAAAAATAACTAATTTTACTGGGCAAGCTAACAGAAAAAAGAAAAGAGGAAAAAAGTAACTGAGCTTTAGCACTCAGTCCTATCATTGTATTTGAGAAAGCAGCAAATTTTACAGCATCACAGAATGGTTGAGGTTGGAAGACATCTCTGGAGGTCATCTGGTCCAACCCCCCCTGCTCAAGTAGGGTTACCTAGAACCGTTTGCCCGGGACCATGTCCAGATGGCTTTTGATTATCTCCAAGGTGGGTAACTCCACAGTCTCTTTGGGCAACTTGTGCCAGTGCTCAGTCACTTTCACAGTGAAAAAGTTTTTCCTGTTGTTCAGAAAGACCCTCCTGTGTTTCAGTATTTGCCCATTGCCTCTGGTCCTGTCACTGGGCACCACTGAAAAAAGCCTGGCTCTGTCTTCCCTAACCCTTCAGGTGTAGAGAATACACTCACTGATGAGCCTTCTCATTTCCAGGCTAAACAGTCCCAGATCTTTCCTCATAGGAGAGATCCTCTAGTCCCCTCATCATCTTCGTGACCCTTCACTGAACTCTCTTCAGTATGTCCGTGTCTCTGCTGTATTTGGAGCCCAGAACTGGACACAGCACTCCAGGTGTGGCTGCACCAGTGTTGAGTAGAGGGGAAGGATCACCTCCCTTGACCTGCTGGCAATGCTCCTCCCAATGCAGCCCAGGATACCGTTAGCTTTCTTTGCAGCAAGAACACAAAACCATATGCAAGTTGAAGAAGCACTTCTAGTTTTATCTGTTGGGCAAGTCAACAGGTTGACAGAAAAAAAAMCCCATCAGTTAACATTTCAGAAACCCAAGTTGATGCTAATGATGACAGAGGCCATATCATCAAATAAGCCCCTCAGTATTTCTATTGGATACGTAATTTTTAATATCAAATAGAGGTATGAATTTTTGCTTCCATGTTCATCTGTTGAAATTGTACTGTATGTTTCCCTCCACAATCAGAGCAGAAAGATAGAGGCAAGAGTAATAATACTGTGAAAGTCTATCCTCCCACTGCTAGAGAGAACTGAGGTTAATCAAATTCCGAATTCTGGGTTTAATGCCAATGAAGCATGAGTCATTTCTCTACTTGCTGAACATTTGCAATTAAAAAATAAACACCTGAGAGTTTATATTATTTTGTATGAAGGAAAAACAAACTTTGCCTTGGCAACCAGACTGCTTTATCTCAGTGATTTTTAAAAGTGTGGTTTAAATTTTAATCTATTCTTTTTAAAAAATAAATAAATAAAAAAATAAACAGACATTTTTAAAGGGGAAAAAAGTATCAAAGCTACTGAAAAGACAAAAAAAAATCCTAAAAAGTCATAACTTTTTAAAAATAATTTAAACCATCWCTTTGCAAACTTTAAGAAGGTTTTAAAAGACTAATCAAACTGAAAATTTATCAAAAAGAAAAAGCTCCTTTTTTCATGAGTAGAGCATTAGGCAAATCTACTTTTTTAAGCAAGGAATGTTATACCAAAATTTGCTCCCTGTGGTATCGTAACAGACTTGTTGACAAAATACAGTCTAGTTCATTGAAAACACTGCTGTTCTTCACAACAACAAAATAGTATTCCGGAACTACCTAGACCATTGGTAACCTTGTACCAATAAGAAGAAAAGAATAAAGGGAAAATTTAATGTGCCATTACACATGTAAGAGTCTTACCTAGACTTTCCACAAAAAAAGATGGAAATATTCCCATTGTAGGATTATACTTTGCCTAAAACTTTGGTAATATTAAAAACGACTCAAACTAACAAAAACTTTGAAAATCAGTTTTCCTATTTTACCCCATTTATATCCCTGTAGAACATCATGAACTTCAACAACAAATAAAATCCCTAATATTACCTGTTCAGTGAGTGATCTTGCAAATAGATTTCTTGCCTACCCTTATCCTTTATGATTTCTTCCAGTAGGCTAAACAGATCCTTTTGTATTAAGCTATGATTATGTAGTTTACAACTTTTCACTAACGTTAGTATGTTAACTTAGACTTTCTTTTCTCTACTAGACATTGGTGCTATCATTTAGTGCGGTACTCCACATGGTGCTCAGTGTGGTACATGTTAGGGACCCCTACCACCTGGTCCAGTTCTCAGTTCTTCTACTCCTCATCAATAATTCCTCCCTCATCTGTCCATCACTCAGCAGCTCACACATACTTTTCCTTGCTTTTTTTTCTACTTAGTTTCTTGATCTTTTTCTGTATCAGTCTCTAAAACCATTTTTCTTGTTTCTAGAATGACAATGAACATTGGTTGAAGAAAAGATGTGGAATAGTTACTTAACTTATATGTAACA
This sequence comes from Phoebastria nigripes, assembly GCA_035582835.1. NCBI lineage: Eukaryota > Metazoa > Chordata > Aves > Procellariiformes > Diomedeidae > Phoebastria > Phoebastria nigripes. Next base: position 16,060 of record JAYKAV010002792.1, on the reverse strand, counting down.
AACTTTTCTTTGCCAAGCTTTTTTTATTCCACTTTCTTTTCATATATAAAAAAAATATTTTTCTTTCTTGGGGGAGTTTTGACACAGGTATATCAGAGACATCCAACTCCTTTACTTCTGGTTAATATTTGATGAAAGGACATAACCCTGAAGGGCTACAAGGTATGAGAATTTCTAGGACTGGTAAAGGCAACGTCTCACTCCTGCAAAATTAAGCTAGGCTAGGCTTGCACCAGGGTCTCAAGGCTACCCATCAGTGTTGGTTTCTGTAACTTGCTTCCTCACAGTCAGGAATTTGGATCACCTCAAAGATTCCACATCAGCACAGCTCATCACCAGTATAGCCTCAGGAAATGAAATGYACTTAATCTGCACACAATTTTTTGGGGTGAGTCTCAGATTGTTCACCAAAACACAAAACTTCTTTACAGAGGAACACCAAGCATTGAACAAGAATGCAAAGGAGTCTATAGTTAGTTTTCTGCCACCGTTGCTCATATACCTAGAGCGCTTAAGAATCATCCAAAGATTGCTTCACTTCTCACCCTCATTGTTTTTCTTTATCTTGGTCTGCAGATGGGCCCAAAACTTACATATGTTTTGTGTTTGTACAGCATCTCATCTAAAAACGGCACCACTTTCAGAGCCTCTACTTGCTTCCTTTAAGTAAATGTTATATAGGAATAACAAAACCAATAAAAAACAACACCTTGTAAATGCTGTCTAGCCACATCTGGGTGGATCAATCATTAAAAAAAAAAAGAAAAAAAGAAAAAAAAGGCAAACAAAAAGCTGTCTGCTACTCTATATTATGACTGTATAAAAAAATTCTATAATTTTTTTTTTTCCCAAAAGAAAATAAATAAATAAATAAAATACAGAACACGACATCAACGTTAAAAGCAAGAGGAAAAGTTGGAAAGGACTCCTCTGAAGGAACCAACAGTTAACAAACCTCATGTTATATGGTCAAAAAGATAAGAGGATCAGAGGAAGAAGAGAGCTTATGCCCTCACTTAGAAAAAGAAATATTTAAAAAATCTTAGTTTCCTTGAAGATTTTCCCTATCCTATGTCTTATGATAATTATTTGTACCCTGAGAGGTTCACAGGAACTTGAAGTCACCTTTCTACATGAAAATCCTAAATTTGATGCTAATACCAAATTGTTTCCATTCCCTACTCTCTGTCAGAATGCCCAAGCATTGGCTGATGACAGGGGACTAAGTTACAAGAAAAACTAAAGGATTGGTCTATATTAGTTTTCGTGCGTTTCTGTGGCAACAGACTTGGAAAAGAAATGAAAAACATCCTGATAGATTTCAGAAGTCTAACCCCACTTCTCCCTAGCTAAAACAACTGCCATCTGATTTCAGTAAAGTCATGCTGCGGATTCCTAGTAAATAATTCAAGTGCAGGAAAATTATTAATATAAGATAGTCCACAGTGGCAGGTAGGAATAGCCTAAATCCAAGCAAGATACACAGGCATAGGCTGATGATCAAGGAAATTACTCAGGATTGTTATATGGAAACTTTGAACTGTAGATCCATTCACTGAAGTAGACACTTACCTCTGGCTAGCCAGAAGAGTTCAGATAATAGATTGCTAGTAACAAACTTCTGGTATCTCTAAAAGCGCTTTAGCCCTTACCTGTCTTGACATGACATTTCAGAACTCTCCCACTCTCCCAGTCTAAGCACTGGCTATAACAACTCATCCATGTCAAGAGCTTATTTTTACATGGGAAAAACACCCACATTTCTTCTGTCTGGRGGTCTGTGACCCACATTATAGCAACCTATAGTCGTCTTTTTGAAAGTGCGTTTGCTACCCAAGTAAATTACAGGAAATAATTACAAGAGCACATTTCCATTATGTTAGCAAAATATTTGATATGACAAAACAGCCACTGTCAATGCAACTTAAATACGATTCTTACCCTTTAAAATGTTTGGGGTTTTTGTTGGTTTTTTTCTCTTCTTTTTGGCATCTTAATTGTATTCTTAGATGTGAAAGGCTATTAAATTACAAAATATGCTTAATTTAAATAAAGGTTCAGACTAATTGGGATTTGTTTCTTCTTAATGGTCAACATAATTTTGCATTTTTCTGATTACTTTCTTTGGAACTACATTTAGTTCTCTCAAAGAGGAAGGATTTTAGGAAAAATTCGGTACACTTTCTCTTGAATCCATCATACTTCATCACTGATCTACACTGGACATTTATTTGTTTGCTTATTGTACTAAAAATCTGTTCTAGTTAGGGAGCTGAACATCTAGCATCTGCATTATCCACTTTTGTGTTACATGGACATGTAAAGGCTATATGTATATGACACATCTAGGACTCTGGTGCTCAAATTGTACACTTAAATAGATCGAATAACTCTTCCACAATTATAGAAATATAACTTCCAAATCACATATTACATCCACATCACTACAAAAAATGTAATTCCGCAGTAAATAGGAAAGAAGGTCCAGAAAAGATGAAAAACACAAAAATCATGCATAAAATCTTAAAGGTGTGCCTCACATATGAAATTGGGAGGGAAATGATTCTGTGATTCCGTCTACTGAATGTTATTTCCACTGTGCAGAGTCCTGGAAATTGCTTGGGCAGAGGAAAAGGTCTGAATTTACATAAATGGATTTCTGCTTTGCATTGCACGCTACCTTCCTGTCATTTAATTTTTATCTAGCAAAAATAGAAGCAGAAGAGCTACAAAATGTAATTGTTCATCCTCTTATTTCTTAATAATGACCCACATACTACCATCTGTTGTGTAATACCATGCAAGCAGTAATGTAGCAGAGCAAAAGCCAACACAGTGGCAAGGAGCAGCGACTCTAGTGGGTGATGCCCAGACAGTAAACTACCTCAAACCAGAAACAGCATGACAACAATAAGAAGCAAGAGCTATGTTAACTATCATAGCAAGAAAAGGGCAAAAGAGGCACCAATATGCTCACATTAGTCTGAATGCTGCTGCCAGTCTGCAAAAAGAGAAAAGGACATGCCGGCCCATTGCAGATGAAAGGACTACAGGGAGGAGTATCTCAAAGAAAGAAAACATCTCCCTTCAGCTCAGTTTTCAGTCATCCTATCTGCTGTTAGCAGCGGCTCCTTTTACATGGTTAAATCCAATTGCCACAGAGTAGAAGTTTTGTTACAGCTTCAGACAGAGCTGGACGTGATTTTGGCTCTTAAAAAAGGCAGTGTGCTGCCTGAAAAGCATAAAGACCTTTGGCACTGGGGAAACGGCTGCATTAACAGAAGCACAGCCAGTACATCAAGGGAAGTGACTTTTCTTCTTTACTCAGCACTCATTAGATCACATCTACAATACTGTGTCCAGTTTCTGGACCCCAATGCAATTGATAAACCAGAGTGAGTTCAGCAGAGGGCCCCCAGGACAGCCAGAGCTGGACCACCTTCCTCGTGTGGAGAGGTTGAGGGATGGTGGCTGCTCCAGCCTGCAGCAGGGACGGCTTCAGGGGCACCTAACAGCAACCCCCCCAGTGCCTGCAGGGATGTTATCAAGGAGACAGAGACAGGATCTTCACAGCTAGGCCTGGTGGGAGGAAGCGGGACAATGGGCATAAACTGAGACAAGAGATGTTCAGGCTGCATATGAAAAGCAATGTTTTCACCATAAAGACAGCCCAGCAATGGGACAGGCTACCCAGAGAGGTTCTGTGATCTCTGTCCCTGGAGGTTTTCAAGACCCAACCGGACAAAGCCCTGAGCAACCACGTCTGACCTCAGAGCTGGCTCTACTATGAGCAGGAGTCGGACAAGAGACCTCCTGAGGTCCATTCACCTCTAAATTAACCTGTGAGTCTAAGAAAGGGATGCTAACGGATCTGTAAGGTTATTTGGACCCATATGGGATTAGGCATTCAGAGTATTTAACATGAAACACATTTTCCTGACTTCACCATATTCTGCACAAGAACAGCACATGACAATCAACAATAGGACTAGGGGATGCAAGAGACTGAAAAACAAGACTTGAGGTAAAAAAGTACTAAGAGGCAGAAAAAAATTAAAAACCTATTTCATGAAAGAATAGCAAAACTTAAAACACAAGATTACAAGAGGAACATAAGAAGGGAGAAGAGAAATCCCAAGATCAGAAAAGTGAAAGAATGGCTCATATAAAAGCAAAACCAATTCACAAAGAAAACAGAATACTTTTCCCCATCTCTGCATGCAGATTTATCCTTGGAAGAAGATGAGTTGTTATGGTAACAACACTCTCCAGGAATTTTGCCAAGGAGTGGCATATCAACTTCCACATTATGCCTCCGGGGCAGGTCTCCAGCTGTTATTTCAGAGGAATAAGGGTTTAAGAAACTGCTACCAAGTAAATGTTCATTCCTGTAAGCACTAAATGGAAATCACACCTCTAACAGCAGTAAGAATCTTATCTGTTAACTGAAAAAGTATATAATAAAAACAAATGAAAAGAAAGGGACAGAATGAATGTATATATTAAAAATAAATCAGGCTAAGTATAAGCCAGTAATGTCAGGGCAAGAAAGTGAAGCTTGATGGGAAGAAATATGTGTAGGTCTGATAGCAGAGGGATACTCAGTAATTTCTTCTTGCACTCCAGATAAAATTGAGATTTAAAAAAAATGAACAAGTTCAAATTTTTCAGCATTTTTGGAGAATGTAGATGACATGTAAATTTAGACTGAATATAAAATAAATAACTGTCTTTTAATTTCTCAAAATTTAAACAAATGTAAAAGAAAGAGAAAATCTGAATCTTTACCTCAACACTCTCTTCTCTAAGTCTTCACTATTGCTAAATATTTATAAGCATCAGTATTGCTGATATTTGATATGGGCTGCCACCTGGGTACTCAGATTCATGCAGTATTCTAACTGTCCACTTACCACGTAAGCAGTTACAAACTCTTCACTTTGCCCCAATGAAATCTAAAAAAATTGAGGATGGAAACCAAACTTACTTGATTAGCTTTTGTTATGCCACTTTAAATGTTATATTGTTTCACAGTATCTGTAAATCAAACCTACCAAGGCAGATAAAGCTTATTAAGTCATACCAGCTACCTTTAATAGGCAAAGAAGTAAGGGTTTTACCAAGCCAAGTTACTTTACTTTCTCTCAAACTGCACTGCTGTAATACTGCCAGGATTGCACTGCTGCCTAATCCATAAAATCAGCCAGCCTACTGGGATTTTTCTGGTTTTGGCTGGTAGCCTGGTGTTTCAAAGCAATAGTTAAAATCTGAGCAGTTCATGTGCATGTGGACCTCTTCCCTTAACAAACATTTTAATTAGGATTTTTAAATACACACTGGAAAAGAAATGCCTTCGCACTTCAAAGGGTATTTTTATAGACAGTCATTTGTAATATAAAAATCCCAGTTCTCCCCAATCCCATTTCCTCACTATCCTATATCTTTATATCCTATAAAGAACCTTTGAAATATGCTTTCCAATCTGACCTTTCATTTTGATGTGCAAACTGAATACCAGACTACTGTGTTAGTATAGCATTAAAAAAAAAGGGGGGGAAAACAGCATTCTGTGAAAGTGAGCATTGACAAAATTTAAAATAACTAATGCCTTAATACTAAAAGAACACTCTAATTTGAAACCTGGGTTCACACTTGAAAAATAACACCACGCTACAGAGATGGCAGAGAGGGAAGATGATTTACAACTGAAATAAAACAGGCTTCCCAATTATCTTTCCAAATTTCAGCTACAATAAAAAAAAAAGATACTTTCAATATCAAACTTCCTGCTAGAGTTACTAGGTATGCAAACAGTAGCACTGTTGCATGAGCTTATGCCTGAGAAACAAAATGGGACATTTCATTACTGTAGTTTAATTATCCAAGTAGAGTAATAAGACAATACTTCACAACGAATGTGTAAATTAATTAGATCATTATATGAGTTTTAATAGCCTGATGAGGCTACTGAAATATACTGGACAGTTAGAAACTGTTTCCATTTTTAAGAGTTTTCACTTTTAACATTCTCAAAGTACATTATTATGCCCAGACCTTTTCTAGTTTTTGCCCAAAGGTATTGGTTAATTAAAAGGAATATGTCATTGGTCTTTGAGTAAAAAGAAAAGGAGAAATGTTCTTTTCCAAAACTTCCTTTAAATTTTCCTCCTGTTTTATTTAAATTGGCTGACCTGTAATAATTCCCAAACTTATCTTGCTAGATAAGCTCAATTAAAAATAAGTGCTTATTAACACAGACTACATTTGAAAACAAATTACAAGCAAAGACATGCTTAAAAAATATAACTTTGCTGAACGCAGTAAGTGATGGCTATATAACTSTTCCTGCTAAACTGCTAGGTATAACACTAACTATGAAATCTCTCACCACAGTGGCAAACTGGGTCAGGAGTGTTAGAGGATACAAGTAACCGTAGGCTTTCAATGCACATAAATTATTTCGGTTGTATCTATGCCAGTGGCTGAGCCCTAGGTTTAACTCCCCTTCCTACCCCTTTCAAACTGTGAAAGCCTTCAACTTAGGCTGTAGCTGTCGTTAGCCAGATCTTGAAACCATGGGGAAGTCTTGGGTCAAAATTAGGTGAGAAAGGCTGGCTTACTTCCATTGTACCACTCACAGGGGAAAAAAAAATCACAGTTGAGAGGCACCTCATGATGCACCTTTTAAGGACCTCTCAGGTGCCGGGTATCCACTGAACTATCAAGAGCTATATTCAGAAAAAGAGAAATGAAATTAGCCAGGAAAGGAGAAGGGACATCATCATCTTTACCCTCCCTGTTCCTGGCTCTTCTCACTTGATCTCAAAGGTGAGGAAGCCACACACAAGCACAGGACTCAGCTGGGGGCTCTGCCCCATAGCTGGCTGTGGACAACAGCAAGCGGTACAAACCCATGCGTGCACATATACAAGCACAACCACAGAGATATCCACTAGCCTAATTTTTTTTTTTGCTTTGTTTTTAAAAAGGATTAAAACAATAAATACAAACCCACCACAAAAATATTATTATTTAGAAAACTTTCCCCCATTGATTTTTAAAGGGTGTAAATATGCCTCAGTGTCTTTAAAAATAACCCCCATCCCAATCCAACAATACCAAAACTGGCCTTTTGATGCTGTTCTTAAATATAAACATATATATTAAAGGCATTTCAGATATTCTGAAGGAAGTATTAATAGCACCATATTACCTATGAGATTCTTAATGCTCATCAGTAAAATACATCAACTAGATGAAAAACCAGATATAGAAAGAAAATTCATGAGTTTAAATTAACCTAAATTCAGCACATGCCTGTACGTGTGTGTGTACACATACACTCAAAGTGGTCCAGAATTCTTTAGGAGAAAAATGCAAAAGAGAGAAAAATGTAATAGAGAGAACCTGAGGTAAAAAAAAATGCAACAGAGTGCAGTAGTTTGAGGAAGAAGAAAAGGAAAGATTCCAAATAGGAATGTAACCCTTCTTTTAGGATTTTTTTAAAAAGAGATAGTTTTAATTTTTTGACAAACTTTTTGAAATGTTTTCACCTTATTTCCTTCTAAAATTAACTGAAATTTGTTAGCTGATAATTTGAAAATTCTTTTAGCTTAATTGTCATTGGGGATAAATTAATTTTGAATATCTATTATGACAATTACATACAGCTACATTTTCAACTCTAATGCATTTTTAATAACCTTCATCAGCCAGTGATTTGAATTTCAAATTTCATTCTATGAAAAAGGAAAAAGTAGACAGCTTTGTGCCAATTTTCATAATAAATTGCTCTTTATTTATATTGCAAAGCCTCCCTTACTATAAGCAAATCAAAACCTTAAATGAAACTTAGTACTCATAAGACTTATTACATTTCATCTCCCTTTATTAAGAGAAAGTAAATTACAGTGACAAACCTGCCTGCCCTCCCTGGTACACCATAACATGATGTTTGTACCTGTCTGCTTCCTTTTATAGCTCTTGCACAAGGGACCATGAGTCTCCCCATTTCCACATCAAAAGGGTAAACATTCCTCCAACAACACAGACACAATTCAGAGTAGCTTCAAGGGAAAATGTCATTAAGAAAAAAAAAATATCCTCACATAACATTTCTTTACTAGTGTTATAAAAAACAGGCTAGATAATTAGGTCTTTAACTTTCATCACAAACTTTTATTATTTATTTCTACACTTGAATAATGAGAATAGACACACACAATATTGGAAAAAATAACAAATGCAGAGTCAAGTGCTGAAGGCCAGGAAAGGAAGACTTAAATATTACTTTGACTACTAGTTCTATAGGTCTAGTCCACCATTTTCCTGTTGTTTGTACGGTAGCAGGCCCCACTGAGTCTGATCTCTGTATGTTAACACAAACAAATACCTTTATGTTTATTGGCACCCTTTCTATACATATTATGATACACATTGTCTTAATTATATGATCGTATTTGATTTTTCGTAACTATTTTTCACCTCAGTCAGAATAAATGATAAATACCATTCTGTTAAATAGAGGCTTTATAAATTATGTTTGATTCTCATAACTTCATACTGTTTTTCTGACTTAATGGTATACTGGTTACACCCTGATTTCTCTCAGGGTTCTTCCGTAATYGTCATCACACAAGTATATTTCACACAGATAGTTTCACAAATATTAATTTCCTTTCACACCTTCCTCACTTCTGAGAGGTGTGGATTATATTAACAGGGAAGGAACAAAGAAACTATGGTGAAAACAAATGAAAGTCAAAAATATGTCCTTTAAACTTTTGATCTGAATTTGAGATATCCAAGATTCAGCTTTTCAACAACACTTGCTTTAAAAAGGGGAGCTTAGTTAGTACAAATCTCCACAGCAGAACCCAGCTGTTTTATATCCTAGCTCAACCGTTTCTTCTTGATCTCCCCCCGAAGGACCAGGGGAGACCTCCTTCAGAGACCTTATTTCCAGTTTCTCTTCTCAGAAGTATCTATCCCCCAGCTTCATCTGGGTACCTGGTACTGAAACCTTCACTCCCAAACACAGGGTCGTCTTATTTCAGAACCTGCCACTCCTGGGAAATGTCTGAGAAGCGCACACCTCCCAGCTGCTGAAGCATGAGGTAGGTAGTGTTTTTAGCAATTTGCTTTGGTGCAAAAATCTGAACAATTCCTCTTGCTTTCTCTTAATGTGCATCCGTCCTGCTGCACTGATACTCTTTGCCCCAGCTATAATTGGGCTGAAGAGACAAACTATGTCCATACTCTTTGCTTCCTTCTTCACCTCCCTCTCATTGTCAGATTTTTATTTCTGTACCAGTCGCCTTGTTTTTGTCCAAAGTCAATTAAAATGGATTTCAGTTTACCCTTAATAATATGCACTTTCTTCACCATCTTCCCATCCCATTCTTCCCTTTAGCATTTCTCATACCAACTTCTTGAACAGCCAGCTTTCCGTCTGCCAGAAGCTCTTGGTGTTTCTCCCAGGTATCTAACTGATAAGGTGTTTTCATAGAGTGCTGGAGCATTTATTCCTTTTTCTTTCTCCCACGGTCTAACATTTGGTCTATTTCTTCTCTAAGTTTTAATTCAACAATTTTCCTTTCCATGTTACCTAGGTGCCAGAGGATATACATACAGAGAATGGCTCCATGATCTCATCTCAAACACCTGACCCCATACTAATCTTCAGAAATGACAAGTAGCTATTAGAGTGAATGTCAGACTTTAGCCCTGAAAGAACTGGAGGGAACATATTTCATTACTCAAGAGAGAAAATTATCTGAATTTCCATCATATACGAAGCTTTACAGATGACACAAGACGTTTTAGCTCTCAAAGTCAGAAGTATTTCTAACAAACATGCACAAAATACAAGTTTGCAAAGGCTTTAAATTTTGCCAAAACATGGCTAGATTTTCATGGCAAAACCAGAATATACATAACTGACACACAGACCATCGTGTTCTCTACTGCAAAGCAATAACACTAAAGTAGTTCAAAGAAAAGCTCTCTTGAGACTGTTTTAAGAGACACTAGGAAGATTAAGTATCTTTTTTCCATCACTAGAAATAACCGAAATATATCAGGAGAGGGCAGGACCAGTTTGACACAATACATGCAGGACAGGGATACAGCAAGAGCTTGTAGCAACTTTAATGACACATACTTCATAGTTCATGGAAAAGTCTAGGTTGGAAGGGAACCTGGAGATCATCTGGTCCAACGTTGAAAGCAGGGCCTTAGATTAGGTTACACAGGGCCCTGCCAAGCTAGGTCTTCAAGATTTCCAGTGAGGAAATACTGACCTCTCTGGTTAGCCTGCTCTGATGTTTAGTTGTTCCCATGGCTAATTTTTTTTTTTTTTTTTCTTCTCCTTATATCCGGCTAATTTCCCTGGAAACAACCTCTGCCCATTGCCTCTTCTCCTTTCCCTGTGCATCCTTGAGAAGAGAGCACCTCCATTTCTCACCTCAGCCACCTCATCAAAACTGGAAGGCTGTGATTAGATCTCCCTGGGGCCTTCTCTCTTCACTAGGGCAAACCCAATTCCTTCAACCTTTCGTCATACATCAGGTTCTCCAACCTCCAATTTCCTCACTGGCCCGCTGCTGGACCCTCTCAGTTTTTTCAGTGTCTCTCTTGAATAGAACAAGCGAGGGGACCAGAACTGGACACAATATTCAAGTATGGCTTAACAAGCACTCAGTAGGGAGGAGCCTTCCTAGTTGAGAGTCCTCAGTCTGCTCCCCATACTCCTGCTGAGGCAGGACATGGTTTGCCTTCATTGCTGCCAGGGCACATGGCTGGCTCAGGCTCAGCTCACTGTCCAGCAGGACCCTCAGGGCCTTTTCAGCAGAGGTGCCCTCCAGCCCCTCAGTCCCCAGCCTCTTTTGCTGCTTTGGTTATTAGGTCTCAGGTGCAGGACTTCATGTTTAGCTTTGTAGAGGTCGTGGATCCTCCACCCCTGAAGATATTAAAAACCCAGCTGGACATGGCCATGAGCAATGTGATCTGACTGATGCTGCTTTGAGCAGGAGGTTGAACTAGATGGACTTCAGAGGTCCCTTTCAGCCTGAATTGTTCTATGGGTCAATAACATTTTGGAAGTTTTACATTATAAAATTATATTTTTTTTTCCTCCTCCTGCTGAAATCTTTAAACGTTCCTCCCCTATTCAATAATATTTTTTACAGTAAAAATTTCAGTCTTCCAGCTTTTTTTAACACTTAATATAACTGGAATACAGGTTCATATTTAAACAGCTGATTTTTAAGAGTGTCCCTTTTGCTGCAAAACTGTGCACACACTCAAGTACTACTATGAATTTACTGTAATAAGTGTACATGGATCTTCATATAAGAACCACCACTAACATGTCTGGGACTGCTTTGTGTTACCAGTAGCGACTGAGATTATCTTTACTTTTCCCACCTTTTGTTCCCTCCTTGATACTTAGATTCAGCCACTGGTGCCACTGCTGAGGAATTCAAAGCTACCTGTTAACACCACTTCTTTATTTACCCTGTGAATTGGCACTCCTAATTAATACTCTGTGCCTTCAAGGTTTAGAAGGATGAGTAGAGTCCTACACAGGAAGAGACTCATAGGGTCATTTAAGCATTTGAGGTCCATGCTTGTAGGAGCTCAAAGTCCTGTCAGCATGCTCAGCTTGTAGATTTCTTCACTACATTGTTAAGGAAAGAAGATGTTATTGCCTTAATACAATTTTTGTTGAAAGAGATGTTGTTTTATTAGTCTGCATGCTGCCCTTTGATGTGCTCAGACTCTATTAACAGCTTTATTACCAGCACAGCTCCAATTATTCCTGCGGTTTGTTTTTTGGTGCATAGAATGCTTGCTTTGAACAATTGCATTGTTCAGATACTTCTATATTTTAAGAGGGATCTGATAATTACTGCAAATCTTATTGTTTGGTGTACAGAACTGAGTAATTTTACTAACAGTTATTCATTTAAATAGGGTTCATTTTAATCTCATCAGCCGAGTAATAGCTGCCCATGAAAGCAATATCCTTTGTAACCTTCCTATACGAACCAGATGATTTTGCTAGAAGACAAGATATTACTTGAAAGTGCTGTAAAAAAATATTTGAAGAGAATTACATGTCAAAATGGGGAAAAATAAAGATATAGCTTTCACGAAAATGTAGTTATTTCTGCTTTGGAAGACTCAGTGAAATAAGGGTGTAAAAACCACACAAAGTACATTTCGGCATCTCTTTCAACCTCAAAGAGAAAAGACTTACAAAAAAGAACTGTTAAATTCTTGATTCTTTGCAGATAAAAATTTGTGAAATATTATTCAAGAACTAACATACTCACACATGCACACACACATTCACTGGGCTCCTAAGAAAATACTACATTGAGATCACTATTTTGAAATTTTCTGAAAGAAGTTCTGGGCAATAAAATATGACCACGCTTTTAAAGAACAAGGGTAAAGGGAGAAGAGGGAAAGGACAAAATGGTCTAAACTTGGGATTGTTCTCAAAGGAAAAATCCAATATCTGTGAATGTGACCAGATCTTCATAAGGTATTCATATTTAGCTTTCATCTAATATGAATTTTTGAGAGAATTTAACCAGATGTAAAAATAAAGACTTATTGAGGAAATTTAGATCAACTAACAAACAGTGGAAGCAGAATGGTCAATATAGCAGAACAAGACAGGTTTGAATTTGAGATTTTGAAAAACAGAAAGAATAAACATTAGACMAAAAAAAAAAAAGGTGAGGAAGAGGAATTCAAATAATATTCAAATTTGGATGCAGATCAAGTGTTATAATATATCTTATCACAAAAAACGCAAGAACCCAAGCTTAACAATTACATTTTGATAGATGTTTATCCAACTTCCTTTTGAGAAAGCCTTTGCATCTGAGAAGCAATGCAATATCATGAGTAATAATAGTAGCCTCCCAGATTATAAGGTCCATAAGGAGACTTGCATAACTTCTGATTTGTACTGAACATGAGCAATACAAGAGGCTGAAATACTCCACAATAAAGCAGGACTCTTGGACTAAACTAGAATAAACAGTAGGCTAGTTCACATTTCTTTAGCAATAAGAATCTTTATTTAGGCAACCTGGCAGTGGCCAGAGAACACTGAGGAAAGAAAAAAACAGCCCAAAGGTAACTGAGTAAGTGGAAACAATCAGAGAGAAGTTCTTGTAAGGATTATGAAAATGCTACCATATGTAAATATTTTTAGTTTTCATTTTAGAGCTGTAATTACATTTGAGAATAGTATGGGCTAGCAAATAGATGACTGTGGCACAATTTAGTGTTTTTCAAAGTTATCAGGAATTCACTTATCCTGAAATATTTTGAAGTGAATAACCACCTCATGGTTTAAGGCCATCTCAATTAGAGACTAGCAACTGTGCTGTAGAAGAATAAATACCTTATTGTTCCTGCATACTAAGTTTTTAAACACAAAAAGAATCAATCCCCTCCTTCCTCTTACAAAACAGGACTACGAACGCACCACAGAAACTCTGCGTGTGTGCTTGTGCGCGCATGTGCACAGGAAGTCTTGTTGCCAAGATCTGTTCAAGAAACCGCTGTAGCTGATATAAGAACTCGCCATAAATCACTGGGATTGTGTTACATCAATCACCATTTTCTGAAACGAGTATTTAGCATTCCACAAGTTTCTTCAGGATAATCAAGCAGTGAAAGAAAAAGTGTAATATAGCTCCCCTTGTGTGGCCCTGGCCACAAATTTAATTTAGTAGATTACAGTTAGAAGGCTACTGCTATTCTTTTTCTTGATTATTGTTTATTTTTGTGGACACATATTATATAACATGTGCTTAAGACCACCTGTTCCATATATATTTTTGACTATCGGAAGTCATTGCTAAAATGTTGTGCAATTTATTTTATTTTGCATTTGCAGATTTATATAAAGCACATCATAATCAAACATGATAACAGAAAAAACAGTTAAATAACAAAAAAATGTAAAAATCTTATCCTACTTTAATCTTGCTAACTTAAAACTCAAAACCTTAGAGATAGCTGTTATTGACACAATCTTAACAGAACAATCTCTCATGTTGCGGGGATTAAATCAGTAAGTCTTGAACTCTATGCCAGACATCACCTATTTATTTATTTGAAGGGTAAGCACGCCAGCATTGACAGATTCAAGCTTCTCTTGCTCCAAGACAGCTATATCTTGTCAGGGACAAACCCAAGTCACACCGCCTTCACTTCATGTGAAGGTTATTTTCCTTATTAGTGAAAGAGAAACATGCATTAATGGAACTGGGGATTTTACAAGGAATGGAAGAATCCACATCTGTTGGTTCCCATTTTGGACTTTATGGACTACCATTAATAATTCAGCTATGTCATCCTTAAGTTCCCTTTGGGCTCTTGAGTGAATATGTCCTCCATACTTTGCTAGTGACCATTCTGTGTAGCTGGCGTTGAAGCATCTATGATCAAGTTTGTGATACAGAGACATCTCTGCAGAATCCTCCCTTGCATACCCACACCAGAGCATGCCARTTTCCTCTACAGTAAACCCCAATGGAAATATGCTCATTTATACTCTCTTTCTTGCACTTTTCCTTTATACTCTGATTGACATTTCGATGCACAGGATCTTTGGCAAGCCTTTTGCTCCTGATAGGTCAGAATCTGTATTTATAACCAGTTTTAACTCTTCTGGTTAGTTGCTTTTCAATCTCTACTTTGCTCTTTCTAATTCTGCTTTAACAATTAATTGGCCAACTGTGTAATGCTTTCTAGTTTATTTGGCTACACTTCAGGTTTTGAAGTTTGATGTCTCATTTCTAGTAACCTTCATGCTGCTACTTAGCCATGTTGACTTCTTGTAACGCTCCTGCAAGCCCCTCCGAATGGGTAACAGGCACTGGTACTGCCTGATCAGTATGCCTCCAAAGCCTGAAAGAATTTAACTTTTTCCATACCTTTTATCTTCTTTTACAAAAATGAGAAAGCTTGTTATTTATTCCCTCTTTTAAGTTGGTAAAGACGTGGTGTCTGGTTTTGGCCTTTTCTGATAGTGTAGGAACAACTCCCAAGAACACACCCACCCCTGGGATGGGTGCAGATCTATTGCCACTTTATGCCCTCTTTGAAGTAATGGGAGTAAACACAGCTGTTCTGCACAACCTCTACAATGAATGTTCAAGGGAAAACAGTACAGCTAAGCTATAACTTACCTGAGCAAGAGTGTGAGGATCTAAATTTACAGTAAGGAGAAGTTTTAATTTGATACCAGAAACTGGAATGAACAGATGAGGTCATATATTAATGAATGTAATACTCACTGTTACTATCAGGAGGCACTTGTCTTTAAGGACTAATGCTACTACTGTTATTTATAATAAGACAATCACTAGAAAAAGACCACCAAAGCAACGCACAACAGCATTAGACAATTTACAGAATAACATAWAAAACCACATATTCTCTGGATAGTGGGGAGGGGGCAGAGTCTATTTTCTAAAAAGGCCAGCTTATTTGGACAAAAATAAATATTTATTTAGGATATGTAAAACAGAAAATCTCTATTTTTAATTCTCTTAGCTTTGCACTACCAGTCCTGTTTCTTCTTTTTTTTTAGCCCAGAGCCCCTTCTATAATTCACATTGCCCAGTACATAGATTTATCACATAAATATAGGAAATATACAGCCATCTAGGGAAAGTGTTTTAAACAGGAATTTGATYTGAGCTACGTTTCAAGCTCAAACATCCATGGAAAAGTGGAGATGCTTAAGATCTTGATGAGTTACTCATATTGGGGTACTGTTTGTGATCCTGGATACTGATTTGAATGCAGATGAATCAAAAATATTAATTTTTGTTATGTTTCCACTCGAGAGGTAAAATTTTCTCCTGTAACTCTGCAYGAGAAAGCTAGAAAACTTGCACAGTACAATGTAGTAAGACTATGTGCTACTCGTAGACCTTCTCCCAAGGTAACCTAGACCAATCTGAAGGTCTGAAGGACATGAGTTCCTAGAAAATCCCAGTATGTTCTTGTCCTGGTTTCAGCT
>JAYKAV010002791.1:831832-925432 GCA_035582835.1 Phoebastria nigripes | reverse complement strand
CAGTGTGTTATCAACATTCTTCTCATCCTAAATCCAAAACGCAGCACTAGGAAGAAAATTAACTCTATCCCAGCCGAAACCATGACAGTTTGCTTCTTTTTTAAGAAAGCTGCTGGTGGAGCAAAGTCAGAGGTCTCAGAAGGAGTAATGTCTGTAGAACAGGGTAGCTGACTCATAATTTCAGAGTATTTCTGAAGAAAAGCCTTCAGCAGTTGGAAGGTGCAAATCAAGTGAAGATGCACAGTTGATGCAGCTGCTGGCAGGAGAAGTAGGAAGCAAGAGATTAACATCAGTGCGGTGGCTCAAGGTTTGCAGGTGAAGTAAACTATTTCGGTTAGAGATACTCTAACTGGTAGAAACCTCCTAAGCACTGAGGTTCTTGGGTACATTTGTGCTTTCAGGATAGAGCCTCTGAGACAGACTGGACGGATGGGCACAATGCATCAATGTATAGCCATGATCTGCTCTTCTCTGCTCTTATTTCACATAGGAAGGTGCTGTACACCACTATTTGAAAGCTGTGTACTGTAGCTATCCTAAAGCAAACTAAAATTGTTTTAACATACTCTGAAAGATGAYAGCAGCCTAATACTGAATTCTCTGTTATATCTAAATATCCAGGAGTCATCAGTATGAGATACAGGATGCTCTCTGATATGATGAGAAATATAGGGAGAATACATTCAATAAGTACTTGTAGGGAATTATGGCCATGTGACATACAGTAGTTGAACGTTGTCTGTTACGGTGTATAGGGTAAATCCAAGAAAGGAAAAGAAAAAATATAAATGGGAGAATACTAAAAGGAGATGTGACTACTAGACAAAGTTTAAATTGCACCATGAGATTTGGGTTGGTTTTTTTCCTCCTGTGATGAAAAGCTTTATGTATACCGTGATTAAGGTTTGCGGAGATGGAAAGAGGTTGCCAGGTACCACTAGCAAGTGAAACAAATTTTCAGTTAGTGATTGACAGCCCACTGGCAAAGGRTATTTCTCTGCTATAGCAAAGGTGTTCAAAACTTGACGTGTATATATGTGTCTGTACACATAATGAGAGGTGTAAATATATGTATACCCATGTATTATAAATTTTAAGCCATTTAAAATGTACTACAGGCTATGTAGTTAAGTTAATATTGGAAAATGAAATCTATAAAGGATGCAGGTGATTCTCTATGAAAATAAAATTTGGGGAGCAAGAGCTTTCTCTTCAGTGGGAAACATATAAAAAGCAGAAATTATGAGGGAATGAGTGATTTTAATCCATTTTCCTGAGACTGAAAAAGAAAAAATAATCCACTAACAGAGTCCTAAGTTGTAGAGTTTAACTACTGATTTCCTTCTAGAAATAAAGATGAAAAAAAATCCAGAGTTCAAAGAGTACATACAGAGACTTTGTTAAAATTTACCTTAAAAATACAGTGAGGTAAGAAGGAAATAGCATGACTTAACTAAAAATAAGATTTTTATCTTCACAGGATTTAAGACCTAACATAGAGACACATACATTTCTGTTTATAAAATTTTCAGTAAAATATGTACTTTAACTCTTAAATTAATGGGGAAAACATAGAAAATGAAAGTAAGTAAATAAGTTGAAAGTGCTTAATAGTGCATGTACCTATGTGACTTCTGCTTTTATAAAGCTTTTTGGCAGTGTCCAGTTTTTTGGAACTGAAAGTGTTAAGGCTGTGAAGTTACTGTCCTCTTACATCCTACTAGGATGTGCTGTTGTATAGATGCATGTTGTATAGATGTTGATTAATCTGTCAGTAGCCAAGTATTGAACTAAACCAGCATGTTTCTTTCTCTTCTGTCTCCCATGCTGGTAGTACTGAATGCATTGATCATTCAAGTTTAGGAGGTGGATGTGTTATAATTGTAGTGTAAAACATACATAAAACCCATATGCTCTGAAGTTACAGTTTTGCATGTAGATACTCAAGGTGGATGTTACTCTCTCTATATATGGAATCACAAAACCAAAATTACACTGTTTTTAAGGCTTTTCTGTAAGCAGATTAGATTTAAAGGCATTTTTTGTTTGATTTGTATTTTCAGTCTGTTTAAAAAATCTTCCTTATTGAAATAATCAAGCAAATTTATCATCTTTAAGATGAAAGGCAAACTGAATTCCAGATAACTGATGAACAGCTATTAAAATTAATTCAATTTAGGAAGTCATACCTGTAGCTAAGTTGGAGGCTCAGTTGTTAAGGCTGAAGATAATTGGCTGGGTTGGTTGGTTGGTTTTTTTCAAATCTTTTTAACATTCCAGTTATGATTCAGAGGCAAACACATTATGTGCTTATCTTCCAGTGCCTCCCTGAAAAATCAATTCAGAGTAAAATCTAACAGTTGAAAAATCGTGATCTTTCCTTGAGTAGAAGTTTACCTGCTTAATGCATGTACTGTAATGAAATTTGGCTTGCTTTTTCGGGTAGAAAGCCTGTCCCATCATAATGAGCCAAACCTCTTGGTTCACTTCCTGAGCGTTCTCCCCCATTTCCAGAAAAACTGTCTGTCTTACAAAAAATATAATTGACAAGTTAGAATGGAATATAAATTTATGGAGGTTAACGCTTACATCTTCACCTGATAATTTTGACTGCTAGAGTATATGAAAAAAGCCAAATGAGAGTGTTTACCTTGTCCGTAAAACTTTTTTCCACAACATCTAAAACTATTTTTCATAAAAAAACTACCATTAGCTGGTCACTAAGCCCTGTCTCTCCCACTGGCACAGTTGAGAGGTTATTTGCCATGAATGGATTGTTTGGCCTTTCCATGAAACATGAAATATGGAAGGAAGTATTGAGAACATTTTGTGAACTGATGAACAGTGACTTTCAGCCATTCTATCCTTTCTGTCTGAAAGAGGGTTGATAACAGGCTTTCTGTGATCATTCTTGCTGTTATAATCAGTTTGTCCAAATCAGCTTTTCCTTCTCCTGTAGTTGTCATTGTTCAGCTGCAAACCTGCTTCATTTACACAGAGAGCTCTCAGCAGACCAATGAATGTTTTGCTATGTTCGGAGGCCAGTACAAGACTGAGGGCTTAATCTGTGATGCTTACTGATATAATTTCCCTTTTGATCTTCTGTGGATCCAAAGATTTTGTTTAAAAATTCTGTCTGTATACTCTATGTTGCTTTTGTCCTAAACATTGCAGAAGAAGGGCCAGCTCTGTAGGATTATGATTTTCTGTTGTGTGGCATGGCTTTATTGTCCATCGAATAAAGGGTATAAATCCTCAACCTGCAGTTCCTATTGCAATGCAATTATTTGATGATGGATAACTGCCTGCTATAAAGTGTATATAGGCAAAAGCATCTATAGCTCTTCAGCAATGTGTTTTAGTGGAAGGACTGGCAAAGAAAAGGATTAGGTTATAGCAGCAGTATACAGTAAACTGTCAAGATCTTCAACCTCATGCTTTTCCCGTGTATAATAAATCTGTCTCATTGTATGCTTATGTGGATTAAACTGAAGTCTCCAGTGGCTCTGGTGTTAAGGATAAGGGAGCCTCACTACAAATGCCACTTCTCAATGGCTCTCCTCAAAGACAGACATTCTCAGAGGGCTGCTGGTTAAACGTGCAAATCTCTATCAAGATCCAGTTCTTCATCTCCACCCTCCCCTCCTTTCTTTTAAAGGAGAATGAACTGAGTGCCCATCCTTCGCCTTGTTTTTGGAGGGCTTTTTAAAATCATAACCTATAGATGTACTGTTCTTTTTGTTAACTGAGAGGCTGTTTGTTCTGGGTTTGAGACTGAAGCGAGAGTCCTTCACCTGTCTCTAGATCATGGTAACCAACCTCCCATTCATGGGCCTTGGTGCCCTTTTTGCTGGAGGGCTTCAGAGGTGAGGAGGAACTGGTTTGCATGAACTGTTTGGGGGTCAACAAACTATTCCTTGTTTCTGAGACTCTGTAGTCCCTCTCCTCTTTCAATAACTAGATAGATACATGCATGCCACATGCCACAGTGCACACATTCACTTTTGGTCAGGTATGTAACCAGCAAGTGAGTGTCCATCCAGTTGTATGATGGGATGTGTGCATGTACCTCAGGCCATTTGGTAAGAATGGATGTGCTGATCACATGAGTCTTCAGTCATGAGGTGAACTATGGTGGTCTATGACCTGTCTAGGACCAACATCCTTGCTCTGACAGAAGGTTTGGGCACCAYAGCTCCCAATCATTCATTGTTTTATACACTTTATCATGCTCTTGTGTACTCATCTTTTCTCTAATGTAAGGCATAAGGTATTTTCGTAGGTCATTTTATATGAAAACTATATTTTATATATTTTAGRCCTTTTATCATTACTTCTGGTCTATTTTGAACCTCTGTTTCCTGCATCTTGTCTAGCTCTTGGGAAGACTATCAGTCTGCAGAGCCCTTTCCAGATGCCTGTTGTCTTAGTGAAACCACATAGTTCATCTCTGTATTTTCTTAGCTATATGCACTTAAGTAAGGCATCTGGTTTTTTGACTATGGCTGTATATTCATCGATACCTTCACTGACTTTCTCAGGTCCCTTGGGAACTGGTGCACGTGACTTAGTGTTGCAACAAGTTACTTGGGAGGCTTTGTGTTGTCCCATCTAGATAGCGTGTAGATATCTTTATTATTCTTCCAGAAGTTATAATGAGGGTCCTCCATGATCAAGTGCACTTTCCCATATCTGCACTGCATGCTAAACCACTTTTTTGCTTACCTCTGATCACTGGAACATCCTCTTCTGATGCTTAGATAACAGCTCTCAGCCTGGCTCATTCAGCTTCTGTAAGTGTGTGCTCTGTTCCACATGTACAGAGAAYGTGCTGTAAGGAAATGAGCACTGCTTGAGGCCTCAGTACATAGTTCACCATGCTTTTGAATGTTTAACTAGTTACTGCAGAATTATCCATCCTAAATTCAGGCCAGGTGAAAGCTGCACGCAGATACCTTTCCTAGTACTCGGTAGTCACACATGTAAACAAAAGAAAGACATGATGAAAAAGAAGAGTTATGCTTAATCTGCTTGCACAGAGTTTGAATTGGAAATGCATGTCTATCTAGACAGACTTGTGGATGTATTCCTGACACTTACAGAAAGACAGAATCTTTGACGAGGTATGCTTTACACTTCAAATTGTGTTTATTCAAGCAAACTCTCCTCCTGGTGTAATGTGCTGTCTTTAATAAAAATCTGCCTTGTCCATTCCCCTGGGCTTTTTGGGTACTGAAGAGAGCAGTTTTATGAGACAAGCAGAGCCAGACTAAGCAGTTGCTGCCATGGAAAGGGGAGATGTCCCATCTATCTTCTCATRCTCTGGATTACCTAACAGCATCCCCTCCTGTTGAGTCAGTCAGCATCTTCACCCATCTGACCCTGTGGTTAGGTGATTGCACTCGCTAATCTGTCACAGGGAAAAAAAAAACCTGTAAAATAGAGATAGCTTTCTTCTAGGTTAGCTAATTTAATCAGCTTTACTATTCACTTGGGCAAATGCCAAACCAAGCATGAAGGTGGAGACACGCTGATGGAGGAGGGAGAAATGGGAGGGTGCAGTTTATGGCTCATTGCTAATGAAAAATGTTGCTCCTCTTCAACCTCTCTCTCTGCTGCTGCCTTGTGCATGCTGGCTGCCTTGTACGTAGTGGCACTCCTCTGCCCAAGCAGTGAGCTGGTTCAGGCAGCGAAAGAGAAAACTTTATTTTGTGGCACAATTTTTTTTTTAGTCATTTAACTCATTGAACCAACTCACTACTGGGGCAGATGAGCAAAACAGAAGCAGCAGGCTAGGAGCAATGTGATGAAGGACAAACTCCTCTATGGTGATGATTAGGTGTTAGCTCAGCTTGGCAGCAAGGCTAGAGTGCTCGGCAGGGCGGCAGTGCCATGCTAGTAAGCTGCATGGGCCTGCCCCTCCCTTGTGCTGCCACTGGTGTGACCTGGAGATAAATGGTTTCCCACACCCCCATCAGTTTTCAGCCATATTAGTGCCCAGTGAACTGGCTGAGCTGGTCACCAGGTTGTTATTCCTAGCCCAAAGGAGAGAGCTAAACAGGGTAATCTAAGGCAATGCTAGAACAAACATCCTTTCAGTCATGGGCCACAACTGGATCAGCTGCAACCAGCCATAAAGATGCATCCTCTTATGTCTGATATCTGTCTCATTGCAAAGGGTTTCTTCCTCTCACTGGAAAACTGCCACACATACTCTGTACAGTAGTGATGTACCTGATGTAACGGTCTCTTTCAGCTGCTTGTAATTGCCTCGTTACCGCCTAGATAGACTTAGACTGGATATTGGCATATTTAACCACTTCAGTGAGACAATGGTTTAGAGGTAATTCATCTGCAATATTTGTCTTCTAAGGACTGTATAACATGCACTTTAACAAGATGAATGCTCTTGATTTTGCAGTAACAGCTTAG
Organism: Phoebastria nigripes; assembly: GCA_035582835.1. NCBI lineage: Eukaryota > Metazoa > Chordata > Aves > Procellariiformes > Diomedeidae > Phoebastria > Phoebastria nigripes. The sequence continues at coordinate 919,000 of JAYKAV010002791.1, read as the reverse complement.
TGTATCCCTGTAGAATATCAACCCTCTCACTGTTTTGCTAGCTGTGCATTTGGGAGTGGATGAATGAGTTGCAAGGCAGCAATGTAAATCCCTAATGTCGCATTATTGTCCTTTTTCTTCACGGAATCCAACTTCTGTTGCAATCATGGAGACTACAGTTATTGTGCGCATTTACCATTAAAAAAGTGGGTTTTTTTCATCAGTCTAGGGATTCCTTTTTATGAAGTCTTGTTCTTCTTTAGTAGGATGGTTTCATTCTGTCAGATACTAAAATACAAATGTTCCAATATTGTTATGGTGTTACACTGCAGTTAAGTTTTTATTTACTAAAACACTTGTGCATGTGACTTGAGATCTTAAAACAGTTTCACTGGTGTATATCAGAGTTCACTGTAGGCTGGATTTTCTTTCTTTTACTGGGCATCAAAGCAGGTTTTCTCTATAGAACTCTGAGCAACTGGAGGGACTTAGCAGGACTTTTCTTCAACATTAAATCTCTTGTGAGGGACAAAACTTTGGACCTCAGTGAAAAATCAAGATTTAACATGCAATTGGTTCACTCAGAGCCAGGATACTAAGTTGACTGGGTTGTCTGGAAAGTTTGTATTACAGCAGTATGAAAAGTAGAATTTAATTGGCTAATTTATCACTTTGCATGAAGAGATAGGGAAGTTTTCCTTAAACCAAAACGGCAATTAAGAGATACGAGCTTTATGAATGTACTAGGCCTGGCTATACTCTCTTATTACATTTAATGGGTTTAAAGTGACCTTAGCCATCTCACTGCTTCCTCAATTACTCTTTTTCTTTTTTTAAACTTACAGTAATTACAGCTCAGCTATGATCTACTTCCATTATTCTGCTCAGCTTTTAGTATTATAAAATAAGCTGATGAGCTGTTTTATTGACGCAAACATTATATTATAGAGTTTCATGAACAGATTTATGCACAGTTTATTTATTTATACTTACAAGCAAAGACCCAACCTTTCATTTTAGGAAAGAGGCAGAGTGTGCCAAATGTTACTTTAAGATGTAAAAGCTTTAATTTCATGTATCAATAAAGATTCTGATTTTTCAGCATAGCTAATGTGCGATGCATGAGTTTGGTTGACATGTTGGGTTGTAGATATAACAAGCATATTACATATCTGATCTAGCCTTGCTGCTTTTTCTTTCTACTAGCCTCTAAWCCTATTGCAAAACAGTAAAATGTGAATAAAAAGTAGTGGAGTCTTTCAGTCCCAACTCCAGGTTGAGTCAATACTAACACTGTGGTACAGAGTGAGTAAACTGAGGCAATTCACGTTTGAGAGAAGTGCACTTCTATTAGTGAGTGTGATATTCTAGAAGGTTGATAGGAAAAATGCAATTTCATTCTTCGCAAACCCAGAAGTTAACATTTTATCTAACCGTCTGTAGTTGTCCTTTGGTGGTGACAAGCTTCTGCAGAACAACACTTCAGGAATGTTGTTTCTGAATTGACAGGGAAATTCCTGATGTTGAAGTTTATTGTACTTATTCAAATAGCATCATTTCTACTCTGTGGGAAGTTCCGGGCTTTTAAGGAGGATGGAGAACTTTCCACTTTAAGAAAAAGTAACTTTTTTTGCAGAAAAGAAAAAAGAAAAGAAAAGAAAAAAAAAAGAATAATAACAAAATTGAGCTTGAAAGCTTAGTGCAGAGTCTTTTGACTCAGCTGCGACTCCCCCTTCCAAGAAGTCTGTAGAAATGGAGGCTTGTGAGCTCTGTTGGCAAGAAGCTGATGTGCTCGGAGGCATCGGCTCCACAGCAGTCAGTGTGGTAGAAGCACCTCTGCAGCGAATATCTGAGCTTTCCAGCAGCCCATTAGGAAAGCTGGTGAAACGCTAGGTATAGTTCTGTCAGTATTCTGCGTGTATTTTGCTAGAAATTCCTCAAAACCAGTACGTTAACATGTCCATGAACTGGTGTTTTTCCACTGCAGCCTATTAATCTGGAGAATTCTTTGTAAGTTCTTAATGCTTAGTACATATTTGGCCCTTTCCATAGCTGTACCTCTTCTGGTCACTAACTACCGTTGTTCAAGAAGGAGCCTACAGCAATTGTCAGGAAGACCGTGCCCTCAGGTGTTAAAAGGTTTTGTTTCAGGAGTTGAAGAATTTACATTATATGTTTGATCTTGCAGGAATTCTTCAATGGGTGAAGCTGATAGATAACTTTGAGGCTGAGTATGAGTATGTCACCAATGAAGGAACAGTGTTCACTTTCAAGACAAACCGCCATTCTCCAAATTACCGGTTAATCAACATTGACTTCAGTGACCCAGAGGAATCCAAATGGAAAGTTCTCGTCCCCGAACATGAAAGAGATGTTCTAGGTAAGAGTTCATGTCAAGTAAAAGACTTTCAATTCTGCTTTTTTCAAATTAATTCAGTAATTAGTCTATTGAATGATCTTGTACAGACCTTCTTACCTTTTTCCTGTTTAAAATTTGTTTAGGATTTGCAATTAAAAGACTTGCTGAGACTCGAGACATCCAGGATCCTTCTCTCTCTCTCTCTCTCTCTCTCACGTGCGCGCGTGTGTGTCCTGTGTGGCCATAGTGAAGTTGCTTCATCTGTCCTTGTTTTAGTTCTGTGTTTGTAGGAAGTGAGGGGAAAGTATTTTCCTGCTTCATGTCAGTGTAGTAAACGTTTACTAGACAGTCAGGGRTTACAGCAAGAGGGCCTTTGTAAGCAGAAAGAAGGGAAAGAGCAAGTCTGGCAGTAGTGCAGCAGACTATGAACAGAGTTGGTCAGAGTTTGAGACAGTATTTTCTGTTGTTCCTGGGATAAGAGGAGTAGACAACACTTGAAAAAAGACCTCAGGAAAATTGAAGGGCATGGAATTCTTTAAGTATAAAAGTAAGTTCAAAACATAAATCTTTGGGTTTTATATCATTAAAATAAAGGTGTATTTTTTTAATCCCATTGTTTTTGGGAAAATTCCATTAAAACTTAGAATTAGTTTCAGATAATACAGAAAAACCTCCTCTGAGCTGTTTTGACAGATGCTTTGTGTACATTTATGTAGTCTGTTCTCCATACAGTGCAAAATACAATTACGATTTATCTGACTAGCTTAACTATAGCTATTCAAAAAGACTCTAAATTTTTTTTTATTAATCCATCTTTATACAAATTCATTCATGTTTGCTACTTTTCCAGTGAAGAGCTGCTTTGCAGAAGGAGTAGAATTCTCTCTGTGGTTGATTTGCGTATATTCAGTAACTTCTGTATTTCCACACTAAAACAAACCTATTTGACTACTCTTTCAAATTCCTCTTAAGATCTTGCTTTTCAAGACACCTAAAAAAATCTTAATTTCTGTCTGCATTTCATAATGTGTCCTGCATGATTTCTGCCAGAGCCTAGACAAGATATGTCCCCAGTGTGACATAAATGATGACTCTGAGCATGCCCAGAATTGTAGTGACGTTGCAAACAACTGGGGGTCTAGAGTATTGCAAGAATTTTGGTAAACACAAAAGAAGCAAAATAGAGCTTGATGAGACACATATCTTTTTCTTAAGATTGTGAACTCTTTGAATCAGGAACCACCTGCATCTTAAATGAGGTCTCTGCTCATTGCAGGGGAGTTGGACTAGATGACCRTTAAAGGTCCCTTCCAACCCAAACCATTCTATGATTCAAGTCCTAAGCAGAGAATAAATAATAGGTGTAAGTGAAAAATTGCTTCCAAGTCTAATTTCTGATTGCGTGCGAATTTGCTGACAGTCTGTGAAGCCATTTTTAAGTTATGAGGAACAGCAATTTTTAAATGGGACCGGATTGAAGAATTGACTTAGAGATGGTGAGTGTCCAAATAGAATGGGACAGAAACATGTCATTGACATGAAATRTGGTTACCATGTGTGGATTTATCTGAGATGTGGTCTGCGCAGCCAAAGGAGCTTTGACCAGTGGCTGTATAAGCACTGACTATATATTCTTTCCCAGTAAGATAAAGGCCACATCTGCTTTTCACTACACTGCAGTATTTAGCTCAACTCCATTTTGTTTTCATTCTAAAGGCAAAGTTGTGCTGAGTTCGTGTTTGTGCACATGCAAAAAAAAATCTAATGCATGCAACACTCCTTTAATGGATTATACATGACAGCCTTGACTATACAAACATAACAAGAACTGCATTTAGAAAATGGAAAGTTCAGACAAATGGGTTTACTGAGGGCACTGGCCTTCAGACTGTAAACACAACAGGCATTCAGCTCTTAAACACTTGAAGGCAAACATAATCTGTCATATAAAACCATCAGAGTGACTTTCAGGAGTCTATTGTGTGTCATTAAGCTTCTACTGTATTTGAATGTGAATCCAGAGTAGGCAATCACATGTCCACTTCTCTCTCTAGCTTTTTGGAGTGGTACGTAAAGGAATTGGATTAAATTAACAAATGAAAGCATCTCCATAAGATGAGTTATAAGTAGATCTTAGCGCTATGGTAAAGTAAGTTTGAATTGTTGAGTTTCTTCTTTGTCGCAGACGCTTGCAAATTAGTGTCGTATCCTCAGCACCAAGATAAGGGAGTTTTATCATGTTCAGGACGTTGTAGCCCTGAATAAATAAAAAACCCACTCRTTCACTTGATGAAGTCGGCAAGCAAGCCAGTCTCTATGTCATGTTGTTTTAATAATTCCAAGATTTGGTTTAGAAAGACATAATTATAGCAGAAGGCAGTTAATAATTCATTGTCCTGAAAACCTTGCAGTCAAGTGAATTTAATTTTGAGTGATCCAGAGATGACAATGTAATGAAATGCCTTCTGCAAAAGCTAGGACAGCAGCGATTCAAAGGGTAAATGAGTATTGCTGCTTGTCCAATTTTACGTATGTGTGGGAGTAACTCTTTACCCAGATGTAATTAGCTGTATTAGAATTTCTTTATAAACATTATAGTTAGCGGTGCTCTAGGTCACAAATGTTTTTTACTGGAATATATAGATACTCAGTTCGAACTAAAAGTCTCCTACTCTGGTGTGATCTGCCTGGTAGCCATAGCCTTCTTCATTTGTATGTGTTAATTTAGATTCAGTTTCATAAAAGCTGCACCATGCACCTACAGAAATAGATTTATTTGTGAATAATAAATTCAGTATTAAGAATTATGAAGCTCTGCTGGTGTCCATCAATGGCAAAAAGAGAAATTCCACAAAGTATCATAATGCGTTCTTAGGGAAGATGCTATAGCTAATATAATCTAAGAAGAAATAAACACACATGCCTACAAGGCAGTGTGAATGTAATTTSGTTTCTACAACATATTCTTCAAGATGGACTTTTTCACTGGCTTTGACCTTTTTGTTTTCAGGACTGTTTATAAATGAGCTTATTTGGGAAACACAGGGAGAAAACCAAGACATATTCCTGCAATGAGGTTGTACACGCACCTCATTTTACAACTCTCAGCAGGGATTTCACACAGAGTTGAGATAAATTTAGATCTCTACACTGTGAGCTGAGGGGAAGAAATAAATGACAGCTATTTTAAAATGAAATTTAAGGGGGGGCCTCAGAACATATCGGGRTGTGATGAGACTCATTTGCCCCCCCCTTTGGAGTTTGTTTATAAAGTGTTACTTTTAATTTTCAGGGAGTCTAAAATAGAACCATAGGAGAGATTCACATCTAACGTTGAACGAGTGGTTTAAATGACCACATAGCTGCAAGTGGGTGTGCTGAATTAGTTAAAAGGCAGCTATGAAACCATAAACGCAGACTGATCATTACAGACACTGTGACCCTAGTTCTAAGGCATAGGATAAATCTGCTGTCTTTAGAAGGTTAAATAATTAATTCTGAGAACTGTGGCCCCCTCCAAAAGTGCCCAATACCGGTGGAGCAGGGCAACTTGAGAGTAGCAGTTATATCCAGCCCTGTACTTGTGACAATGAAAAGAAAAACAGAACAGATCTCCTGAGTAAGGAGAGCTGAGAAATAGGACGTATTCCTGAATGTGTCATAGATGAGGTGAGTGATCTTGAACAATTCCTTGAATCTCAGTTGGCCATTTAACAAGCAGGGGCAAAGCTAGCAATGCTCCTGTACCTTGTACACATCTGCACACCTAAACTCAGTGCATGTAAAATGCTTCCCTTCCCTCAGCTAGAATGTGCACTCCAAGTCAGTATTTTTCTTCATACCTTTAACCTGCTAGCTAATTCATAAATGCTTAAGAGTTTGGGGAGGGGAGTTACTGCAACTAAAATGTTGTTATGTTCCAGCAGTCTGACAAAGATTTCTAGCTGCATTTTTACAATTTTAAACTCTAAAGCCAGATTTCGGGTCACTGTCCTATCCACGCCTGAAGTACAGCATTAAGTAAAAAAAAGTTCCAGACATTCTTTCAGATTTTATTTAATTCTTTGGAATGTAGCTTACAGTGGAAAATACAGTGTGGAGACAATATACTGAGCAACTATCTAAAATCGTCAAATGCATTGCGAGATAACTATTTATCTTTTGGCACTGTAGTGAAACCAGGAAGGAAAGTCTGGAATGAGTACCACAAAATCGTTGATCCTGAATGACAAGGATGTGCATGGGTGTGAGCAACCCCTCATGTTCATCTCAGTTGTCAGGAAGCTGGTGCCCTCCGTTACCCTGTGGTGTTTTTCAGAGTACCCATAGCTTTACACACTTCGGAGTTTTGCTTGCAAAGTSGGTATGTGAAGGATTGTGTCACTGTTCTGAGGAGCAGTCATGTGACCTTCTGTGTATAGCCCGAGGAAGCACCCTGCAGAGACGGCTAGTGCAGAGGCATGGCAGAAGTGAGGAAATTGGCTGCAACGCAAATGACCAGATTGATAAGCTTCTACTGTGAAATGTATAAAAAAACCCTGTGGCTTAGCTCCATGTTTCCCAGCAAGAAAAAGCACCCCCTAAGATGTGGCCAAGCCAGATACAGTCCCTCAGTCACTGGGGACATGGGGAAGGGATGTGGTCCAGATGCATGTCCCTGACTGAAAGTTTTATTCTGCTCGCCTGGTAAGGCTTTTGTGGCTCTGTTTAAGTGTTTACCATGGAAAACCTGCACCAGTCACAGATGACTAAAGCCTGTAGGTTACTTAAGGAAGCATTGTTCCTGATGTTTGCAGCTTCAGAAGAGCTTTACCCCCCACGCCCCCCACCTCTGTCTCTCGTTTGTGTGTGTCATACTGAGAGGATGTGGGGTATAAAATCCTTGTCTTGTTGAAATTGGTTGGAGCTTTTCCATTAACTTAAACATGGCAGGCTGTCACTGAGGATGGTGTCTCAGAGAGAAGATATATGCCTTTTCATATGTTGTGAGGGCCCATCAACATTTACTCACATGTTTCAGAATGATTCATGTTTTATTCTGTAAATTGTTCATGCTTTGCTTGCAAGTCTACCCATAAGTAGCCTTGAGTGGTGGTTACGGGTCATTTTAATTGAGATCAGCATGGATACCTGTTAATCTGCAGAGACGCTGAAGTTTATGGTCGCTCTCTGTGATGATCAAAGAAACCAAAATGACCTTCCAGGTCTATTTTCCAGCTAAAGCTTTGACAGTCCATTAAAATATATTCATTCTTTGTTGAGTGGACGCACAAGCACGTTGTACAGCAAGTAACTCAGCAGTTTCTGCTGAGGACTTATGGCTACCTAGGTCTTCTAGCTTGGCATGTTCTTCTCCATCAACATTTCAGCCTGCGTCTGTCAAAGCATGTTTGTACAGTTGGACACTTAACATGCTGTAGCTACTGCTGCGGAAATGAAGCGTCAGAACTGTCATAAGTAATTAAGGTTAGTGGCACAGATGTTTGCTGTGAGGATTCAACCTTTTTTTTCCTCAAACTATTTCAAAAGTTGTTCATAGCAACGTTGCAGGTGCCAAGTTAGTGGCATGCCTTTGCTACTAATGAAAGCTGTCAAAATAAAAGAGTTTTTGGAAAGTAGCAGTATATGAATTTTTAAAAGGTTGAACTAGACTATTTCTTCTAGAGATGGTTGAGCTCGGTTTTCTAGGCTTTGTTAAGAAGTATCATTCCTCTAGCCCAAATTTCGCTATTGAAGAATTGTGTGTAACCTATTGTAGTCATCAAGGTGGTCACTGTCATCTTGAGAGAAAAATGGGCAGTACCCAGGATAATTCTTCACACCTGCTTTCAGTACCTACGAGTGCATCCAAGTGTGTCCATCTCTCTCTGATGCCTGAGCCCAGAGGCTCAGGTTGGAAAAGGCAACCTCTATGTGTTTATTGTTTAGTAAAATAAATCCTTTGCCTGATAGGTATTGTAAGTAGGTGGATTGTAAGTATGCTGGAGAACAATTGATAAATTTAGGTGTAACTGTGAGAATAACTGCTCTGTTCATTGGTATTAACTGAAAATAAACTGACCCTATACATTGGAGAGGTCTGGGATGGTTAACTTTTTTAAAAAAACACTTGTGTGAGCGGAACTGCTCAGCAAGCAATTCACAGTATCCCAGAGCAGGGTAACCAAAACAATTGGGTGAACTGCATTCGAAAGGTGCTTATTTCTGCCCATTGTCTCTAAAGGGAGCCTACAGCAATGGTGTCAGGCTTAGCTTTTAGTCATGTGAAGTTTGCAAGCACACAATCTTAAAAGCTTCCAGGAAGTACAGAGGCATGCAGGATGTGTTCTGCAGAGCATGAGCAAAACCGGAGGCTGACTGCTAATGCAACAAACTCGACAGTATCTGCAGTTTTCAGTGCCGAGCATGGGAGTAACAGAGACTCAGCTTGTAGCTTGCAGTCAAAAAATAGCTCTTGTTAATAATTCAGCATTGTTTTAGCTTGCTATGTATATAAGTGTTGGTTCTTAGTGTCTTTTTTTTCTTGTGTTCTTTCAAGTCTGCTTCAGTGTTTTGCTCTGTTTTGATTTTTGCATTTCTTTGTAGCTTCCATTACTGTAAGTTTTGGAGGCAGTTAGCAATGCAGCAAAACCAGTTATAATACAGGTATTATACACAGAAGCTATGTTCCTAAATCTCATGGAATGTTTTAAAAACATTTTGCATTGTCTTCTCACTTGTTATCTTCACCTTGCTGAGAGCATCTAATTTGTAAACCAAAGGGGTGATGCAGAGTTAATATTGCTGCTTCCTAGGCAAGTTCTTCAATAGCAGGAATCCCCACGTAAGCCAGCAGCCTTACCCCTGGGCAATTGAATCTTTTTAATAAAAGAGTAATATCTCTTCATAATATGTAAGTTGAAGTAATAATGTACCTCAACTTTTAATGAAAACATCCATTAAACTGAAATGCTTCATCAAATGATTAGTGACGAATCAAGGGTCATCACAATTTAATTTTAAAATAAAGATTGCTTAAGTAGTATTATTGCTGAAGCAACACTACATATTATATACATTTGAAGTTGATCTGAGAGTGTCTATAATCCATTTTGTGAAACTTTAAGTGTCAGGAAATTTCGAGAGTAAAACTGGACATTTTAGTTACAGATGTTACTGAGAATACCAATGGAGTTCATGGGATCTCATACTTACTGCAGAGCAGTTAATTCTGCAGGCAGAAATGATGTGTTACTGTAGGGGTGCTATTTTTTAAATTCGTATTTTGTGTTAATAAACCAGTTATACATGTGAATGTTGGCAGATTTGTGCAATGACAATGTAATAAATATTTTAAATGACTGCATATTCTCCCTGTTCATACAGCCAAGAATGATCCTGTATTTCAAAACATGTACTTGCATATAACAATTAAACTTACAAAGTTTATTCTGTTCTCCAGCCTTACTTTAGAAATTTAAGTCACTCCAGAGCTAAAATTACACATCAATTACTAATTTATAAACAGTGTTATGTTATGCTGTGTCTTATTATTTCAGGTCATGGCTTCATGGTTGAAATTTCAATTAGTGTTGATTAGTACTCTGGGGCTTTGGTTCGAAAACTCCCAGATTTAGGCTGGAAGCTCATGAGGGAGTTAGAAAGTCTGGGGGGAAAAATATCAGTGGTGGTCTTTGGGAAGAGGGGAGTAGTAAAGCTTTATTTTGGTGTTTATGCAGCATAAATTCATATGGCTAGAAAGTCAGACTAGTGTTAAATTTCACTGGTCCTTCACGAACAAGCTAAAAGGAAAGTAGACTCTATGGAGCTGTTAAGATTTGAAGGTCTTTGAGCTCTAGGGGGGCATGACAGACTTGAACTGTATGTGAAAGCAGGGACTTTAAAGAAGCTAAGTGTTACAGAATAATGAGTTTTGACCTTCACTTCAGAAAGAGCTTTTTACTCTTAATGGAAGTGGCACATGATACAACTTTGAACTTTTGTTCTGGAACCTGAATGTGCAAAGATGCATTTATAAGACTGTCTTCAGTGCAACTGCCTGAATTCAAATTATTTGGTTTTATAGGGCTTTGGGGAAACTGGAAAGAACTGTTAAAATGTGAACAATGTAAAATAGTGTAAAACTGAAATTCAGTCAATTTTGCCTTGCTTCTGTTTTATTTTCTATGKTTTTTCCTCCGATGTTGGTATTTTAAACTCCCCATCTCACAGTGCTACTTTGACATTACAGCATGCCCTAGTCAGTCCTACTTGATTTTTCTTGCTTGTTTGAGTCCATCTTTTTGGTTTTTTTGCTTCCAGCAGATAAGAGAAGGCATTGTCCAATGCTGGTACCTTGCCCATGATCTAGGTTTCCAGTCTGACTTGTCAGGGGAGAAGTTGCACATATAGTTGGAAGAGGACAAGAATCACCACCTCACCTAGTCTTACAAACAAACAAAAAAATCCCTCATTCCCTCCTTCCAGATATTTTTTCTTGACTTTTAACCTTGTGTGTATTTTGTCTAGTTTGTATTTGATTTGTGAATTAATGAGAAGAAGTTGAAATACTTTTGTTGCAAAGTAGGGTAACCTGTTTCTTAAATGACAGAAATACTGAGAGATGAAGAGCTTTCAATCTTTTTCCTGTCTGCATGAGTAAATAAATAGATTTGTCACTAAAGATCTAAAGCCAATGGCACAGGAGACAGGAGAGAATATGTTATGTGATATATTCTGGGTGAACTGGAGCCCTGAAGAGTTTCTACACTTCACAGGATATAAAGATGGGGATTGAAGTGAGATGGTCAGTAGAACTGCAGGGATTTTTGTAGAAACTGCCAGCCCAGACCATTTTTTTTAATCAGTTTGGATTTTCCGAAGTCCAATTAAAAAAACTAGCATTCCATGAAAAAGTTCACATATCTCTGGTGGTTTTTTTCTTTAATTCTTCTGAGGAACAAACTCAGAATGTGAAAGATTCTGTGAAGCAGAAGCTCTCGTTCCTGCACAGCTGCACAGCCGAGGTGGGCAGCTCTGCAGGGGCCCAGGACTGTCAGGAGAGGCATAAAGGAAATGAACCTCTGCAGAGCGCTTTGTTCCAGGGTCCTTTTGCCAGATTGAGTTCACTGAGCTGTATCCTGTTCCTACTACCTTAGAGTCTCAAGAATGCTGTTTAACGACACTAGCTTCTTGAATAAATGTGTTTTTTCTGAAAGTGGCATGTTGGGGATATCACCTCAGAACAGCCTTTTTCTTACACCTGGTAGAGCTTGCTTACAAGAATAGCCTCCTGAATACTTAGGCAATAAAACCAAGATGAACAGTAGCCTCCAGGTTCTATACTTTGATGTGCAATGCAGCATCACATGTCTTTTTGTTCTTATTAGTTTAGCTTGAGTCTAAATCATAATGATTATTTTGATTTTCATGCATTTCCATAAGTATTGCTGGCAAATATCAATGTTTTGCTTGGGTTTTGCATTGAAATATGTGATATTTAAGAGTAGTATTGATCTATAAGCACCCCAAATGCATAAGCATCTTGGTTAAGCAATTCTTTATTCCTGCGTCTGCATAAATTAGTTTCAAGTGGCATGGTTAGTGCGTTTCCAAAGAATGTCAGCCTTTACTTTTGGGCTCATTTTTTTTGTTTCAGAAGGCAGGTGACTTCTAAAGATTTAAGAGTGCATTCAGTGCATGTCAGAAATTTTGGTGCCTGTATTTAGGTATGCTAAAGAATTTTAGAATCAGATTATGTCTGATTGTTTTCTTTCTTACAGTTTTTTTTACTGTATTTTCTATGGCTTTGCTTTTCTTTTCCACACTCTGCAGAATGGGTTGCTTGTGTGAGGTCCAACTTCCTGGTTTTGTGCTATCTGCACGACGTGAAGAATATTCTGCAACTTCATGATCTAGCTACTGGTGCACATCTCAAGACTTTCCCCCTAGAGGTTGGCAGTATTGTGGGATATAGCGGCCAAAAGAAGGACACCGAAATATTCTATCAGTTTACTTCCTTTTTATCTCCAGGTAAGATTGTTTTTTCCCTTAGTTATTGTTCCTTTTCCTGGGAACAGTATCTTTCTCATTTTCTGTGGTTTAGAGTTATTAGGTATGTCTAAGATGCAGATAAAACTGCTTCCCCCCATGTAGTAAGTAGTGGTTGTGCACTTCAAAATGTACCAGTCCTTGATCCATGAAACCTGAATAATATACCTACTAATATTTGAGAGACCTGCATTGAGAAGTTACTCAAGACTGGCTTGTACTAGAGGTGAAATTGTAGCATTCTCACAACTCTTGCTTCATACAGCAGGATGTAAGTTTACAAATTCTGTTGAAGACAATTGTTAATGTATTTAATGTGATTTTCATCACAATTTTGAAGAACATTAATAAAAGTCACAAAAATTCTTTCTCTGACAGCTTTGTGATTCATTTATGCATAGCCTCATTGGAGTATCCTTACTATCTGTCCTTACAACACTTGGTGGTGTTGGATTGCTGTAGGAGTCCTCTTTGTACAATCCTGCAAAGCCAGAGCTGTCCAAAGCGTTACGTAATACGTGTGTGGCACACCAATAAGTATAACAGGATTTGGAATAGGAAGGGATTTTCTACGCAATTGTCAAGCTATTATATGACAAGAAAATGTATTTGCTGTTCTCTCTCTCTCTTTTTTTTTTTCTTTTTTTTTCTTTTCTTTCTTTCTTTATGGCCCAAACAATCTATATAGCTAATACAGGACAGGATTCATATATGGAGAGTAGAGATAGGCTCCAGAATCTTTATCTTCTTCCAGGGTTGTGAGTGATCATGAATCATAAGATGATCAAAAATGTTCTTACAGCATCTGACATATATTTGTGTTCTGTTCCAGTTAGAGCACAGCCACATTGCAAAATGGCTGTATAACAGTTTTGATAGGTTTGCTGGTTTTGCTGGAAAGGATTGTGTCAAATTATCAAAATTATGTTTCAAGCTTAGCAGATAAGAAGTGTGATGAATTTCCTATTATTATATTACTGTTTACATAACCAGAAATAAGATAGATTATGTTTCCAGTTTCTTTTTTAAACAAACTTTTAAACAACATTCAGATCATTGCACCCATTGCATCTGGGGAGGAGCTTGAGGACACTCTTGCTTTTACCTCTAACTTCATCCCAACTTGATGGATCAGATAGTTCACTTGCTCACATCCCACCTCGTGGGCCAGAAGTTGCCAGTCTTATAAGCCTGCACAGTTCATTCTCAGCTGAGCCGGTAGAGTCTCTGCAGCTCCTAAACATGTGGAGGGGAAGAGCCCTGAGATCTGTTTTAACCCCTGGCTTGCCAGCCAGCCAGCAATGGCTGCTCTCACTGCCTGCTGGTTGCTTAGGCAGATTTTTTTTCTCCTTTTCGTCCATGTGCTTAGCATCTACAGAGAATTCACCATAGCGTAGCTCTTAACTGGGGCAGAGCGACCTGGAATCTAGAAGAAAGAGGAAGGGAAGAAATGGAGGTAGAATGTATGGGAATAAGGAAAGGGTGAGGAAAGCAGACCAGAGAGGTAATTTTTAGGTAGGTGTGTGGATATTTTTTAATTTGCATGCAACCTCCATTCGCCCTATCAGTAAAATAACCAGACAAAAGGTATAGGGATGGTCCTTGGTTAACCTAGATCTTCCTACTTTACTATTAGAAATCAATATAATTTGCACTTTATTAAGTTGCACTATATTTTTTTCTAATGAGAAACAAATTAACATACCAGTGTTTAATACCTACACCAAAAGTGATAGTAAACATATATATGAAATAATGAATAAAGCACTTCTAAAAACATAGATACTGACACCATAAAAATCATTTTTGCTATTCCCTGAAAAATATGGTTATCCCTGCTGTCCACTCCAGTCAGACGCTTAAGTGAGCGCTCTAGTGTTTTGCATTTATTTAGCACCCAGCAAAAGAGTGCAGGCCCCAACATTACTATGTTTTTGGATATTAACTGCCATGCTGCTAAAAATATGACAGAACAAGAGATGCAGTACTAGGGGTTCAATTGCATGTTACTGTAATATTAGGTTGTTTGACTCCTGAAATGCAGTCTATGACTGTGCTTATGCTTCATCATGTGGTTTCCTAATATGCAGCTATTCTGCCTGCTCTGTGTGTAATATTTGCCAATACATTATTCAGCTTGGGCAGCTGTATATATGTCAAATGACTGCTCTGCCTGTCACCACCTGGTATGCTTTCCTTTGTGCTTTCGCATCACTTTCTGGATCCTAATCTTTAAGGGAAATGTTGTTTTAATGCTTGTTTGTACCTGTCAACCTGCATTAGGGTTGCTAGTCACTTTGTGACAAATGAAGGAAGAAAAATTCCTGGTAGATTAGAGTAGTCCTACTTTTATACCCCTATTAATTCACCATTGCAGAAGGAGGCTTTATCAGTTATTAGAAACGTTGGTTTTCATCTGTGTTCCTTTGCCTATCTGTATCTTTCATTTTCCACAGTCTATAAAAGTGATTTAATGAGGTAATTCCCTTGTATCAGATATGTTTCCTCATTATTTCATGTTTCAATATAATTCTTTATAGCTATAACTTCTGTAGTAATTACTTCTGGTTTCCTGAAAGTATCTAAAATTTACACAATACAGCAGTATTTCAATCAAGTCCTGTCCACCTTGGTTAATTTTATTACATTGAGGATCCTTGTAGAGGGCTTGTTGCCTTAACTTTTAGTGTTCTTTTCTCTGATGTACGTTTAAAATTCTACAGAGACCAGCTTGTTGTAGAGCAGAAAAACAAAGAATAATTAACACTGAGGTTAGTTTTATGTATCATATGTACCTGTAGTATATCTGTGAATATTAGGATTTTGTAGTATGTTAACCAGTGTGCACACGCAACATTAGTCATACTGTATGGCACATGCTCAAATGTTATTAGGGTTGAATGACCGGAAATGTGATTTATAGTCTAAATGCAAAATTCTTCTTGGCCAGTTAGACATACGTCTAGTGTCTGGATTGCTATAGTCTCTGTGATTCTGCCTCTGMTGCAACCTAGAAGTTTTATACTGCTTATAGACATAAATTTTCTCATGTGCGCAATCCTTTGGAAATCATAGGTGCAACTCAAGCAAGTGAAGTTGCCTTCAAACCTGCAGGATCAGGATGTAAAATAAATTATACGAGACCAAATTCTGTTCAGTTACATAGGTAACCTGTGCTAGTCTGCCACAATTTCAAGTGGATGCTCAGCTCTTTCTGTTATGTGGGGGTCCATTTGAATTGTAATTTCAAAATATTTTATCATAAAGAGAAAAACGYTGACCTGAATGAAATTCTTGGTATGTTTATTCTCAGTCTGGTGGTTCTAGAGGAGATGTTTTAAAATTGACTTTATACTTCTTTCTTCAAACATTATCATTCTCAGTAAGTGCTGTGTAACTTTATGAAAACCTTTTTTCCATTTTGCTTAACCCACTTTGGATACCTGGCTTTGTATGGGCGGTGAGAATTATTCTTTCTGTACAGAAAGCCTTGGCACCCTTCCTAGATGAAATGCATATATGTATGTGTTAAATTATATATTAACTGAAAGAATGTGTCTGGAGCTACTGTTTTTCACCCTGCTGAGTTACCTTTGCCATTCATTACTCCATCACAGTGCCTAAACTGGCATCCTTTTAATGATGGACATACACTAAGCTGACAAACTTGCACTGTTTTAGGTATTATATATCACTGTGATCTGACCAAAGAGGAACTGGAGCCAAGAGTTTTCCGGGAGGTGACTGTGAAAGGATTTGATCCTTCAGTTTACCAGACAATTCAGGTAATAAACGTGAATTCTGCTGTCTTGCTGTAATTACTTATGCAAGAGTTTAACAAAATTGCACTTGGCTAAAGGTGAGAGTGCTTTGATTAGCTCCTGGATTGCAAGTCTGTGTGCGCTCTGAAGGAATTCCACCAAATCTTGTTAGAGAGATTGGAAGATGCCACTGCAAGTAGTGGGGCAGACTCAATCCTCAGTCGTCTTACATTATGAGGCAATATGTTCTGATTTTTTTTTTCCGATGTTATGGTATTCTTTGATACTTGTTTTAACATCGAGTTGCTACTTTTCCATGTTTATGTATTTCTTCCACCAGGGCAACTTGGCATGGCTCCAGTAGGCAAGTGTGCGATAGGGCAAGTGGAGAAGTAGAGGAAACTTGGAATAGCCACTTGTCTTCCCAGCACTTCCACGGTATTCTGGGGCCCATTGTGGGAAGTGGCAACAATATATAAAACACTTCTGTCCCTTGTATAAAAATAGTGATTATTTTTGCCACAAGTTCATACTGTGGATCTCTATTAAGACCTCAAGAAGAAATTGGGAGGAAAGAAGGAAATGCATTGATTCCTTTGTAGCTGGCATCAAATATGAAATCTGCCATAGAACTATGAAAGGTCTTAACCATGATTATTTGGAAGGAAAGCAGGAAAATATCTAGTGATGTGAACAGAAAAATCATAGTCATTCATGCTGTGTAAGAATTTCCCATTCTGTCCACCTTTCCAAGAAGTGCCATAGTATATTGTGTTCATTAATGCATCAGTGCAGTTACACTTGGAGCAACTCATTCTGATTTTCATAGGAGCAGGATTAGACCCTTTGCTTGGAGTGCTGGAACAACTAGAACAAGGAGCAAAAGATAAAAGCAATTTAAAATACATACATACATGTAATTAACTTTTCTAATGTAAAACCCCATGAAGCAATTATTGTACAGGTCTAACAGCTTTTAGTATTAGRTGTTTAAACAATTTGGGACAGGGACCCTTCCATTCTATCTGTACACTACCTAGTACCATAGGATCTGGGTCCATGGGATATTGCTTCAGTACTTAATAAATAGTAGGTTAGCACTGCATTAATACTCTGTTTTAACTGTTTCCCAAGGCTCTAATGATTCATTGGGACTCCATGAATAAAGAATGAAAAGACAAACATATTTGTCCTATGTAGCATGGTTTCATGAAAAACAGGTGTTGTCAAATATGCCTGCTGCCTCTTGGGAGGGCAAGATTGCATGGATGGCTTATAAAGCCATCAAGGCTCAAATTTCCAAAGAGGCTTTTTGTCTTGATAAAACAAAGGCCCCTGGATTTAAAAGTTTGCACAAGTGGAGTTAAAATTACAGACATGGATGATCTACAAACTGGTTCTGTGAGACATGAACATGGAGAGAAATGAGTGAGGTCTTTCCTAGCGAGGTCTAATGCTGTTAAGTAAATTCCTCAGGAAGCTAGAGAATAAAATCTTTGCTGATAAAGTATTTGGAGTCAACAAAGACTGGCAGATAACAAAGTAAGAAGGACAGCAGGTTACTGATTTATAATGATGTGAACTGCTTGTTAAATGGTCCCATTATGACAATCTGCATTTCAGTATAGCCAAGTGAGGGTAAGACATCTGGGAACCAGGGAGGGATTTATCCCATTTCAAAATCTGTAATCAGGTAGATTGTGTCAGCTGGTCTCCCAGAGCTCCCTTTGCAATCCCTGGAAGGGCATAAGCTGCATCTACAGTAACAAGCAGTGTGGCATAATAATCGCAGGAGTGAAATGGCTTGTGCTGAGGATCCAATGTCAGTTCTGACAGTTTTACTTTGGACTAGCTGTAGTCCTGTCCTGTGAACTGAATTTCCATTATCGGTTGAAGTACTTTTGGTGCACTGCTGGAGTGTATCTGCTACTTGAGTTTCATCCATAAGGAATCCAGTCTGCGTACACTGAAACCTCTCTGCTGTGGGAAGTGGAGTGGTGAGGAGACTTGCTTTAGAACCACACTTTTGTTTTCAGCTGAAATGCTATTGTAGGTGCACCAAAGGCTCAGACAGGTACCTCAGTTTTGTAGCATGGAGACTCCTTTGGAGGTGTCTGTTCCTCACACATAAGTGAAGGCGTATAAGAATTAGCTAAGCTTAAGGCTTATAAAGTTAAAAGAAATTACACCTATGGAAAACAGCATAAGCTACAGATGGTATGGAACAGGTTCAGGAAAATACAGGGCTCTTCGTAGGCAACTGCTTTGACCTCATAACAAGTATTGTGACTAAAAAGATTATGCTAAATATACATTTTAGGTAGTAAGTGATCTTTACACTAAACACAGCTTTGGTAAGCCCCGATAAAATACTATGCCCTGGTCAGGACTTTAAGGAAGATACGGAACTTCTAGAGGGAGCTCATAGAAATTTATTGAAATCATAGAATCAGAATCATTTAGGTTGGAAAAGACCTTTAAGATCATCGAGTCCAACCGTAAACCTAACACTGCCAAGTCCACCACTAAACCATGTCCTTAAGTGCCATATCTACACATCTTTTAAATACCTCCAGGGATGGTGACTCAACCAAAATAATTAAGGGTCTAGAAAAACAGTCATTATATTGTGATGCTTAGCATATTTAATACCTGCAATTTATAGAACAAATATGGGAGGGTGGATTAATTATTTTATGTGTAGRATTTTGCATCTGTAGAGTAAGAGGAATATAGGGGGGAGAGAGGAGAGAGAAGTGGAATAGAAGGAGGGAGAGAATGGATCCAGTGCCTAAAGTGGAACTTAAATAAGTTTAGTCTGGAAAAAGGTGAAAGGACCTGGGAGATAAAGTTAAGCAACAGTGTGACAGCATGGCTTGGAGTCTTTGAAAGGAGATTAGATATTTTTCTTAATCTCTTATTTTTAATTTTGCCTCTGGCACATACACAGGGCAGATTCTCTAAAAGCATAAAAACAGTAGTGTGTATGCATGAGGTGGTTGTAAACAGCCCCATCTGTTTGTCTCTGCATCTCCAGACAGAAATAAGAGTGTTGTAGAGGACACTTTGCTGGAAATGTTCTCACAGAGAATGTGTTTTTACTGCTTCACTCAAATTCATTAAGGGACTTCCGCAGGATAACTTCAGGGCATAGTGAGCTGAAAAAGAGAAAGAAAACAGCATTCTCTTTAGGAAAGAACTTGGTACAATTATAATACTGCCATCAAACTCAGAAGGGTAATAATGGAACACAAATACCCATGTAATTAAAAAGAAGAAGGGGTTGCCATAAATTAGAAATAACTTATTTTTCTAGTAAATCAAATTTTATGAAATAAATGTCTGGAAAAACAAAATCTCATTTTACATTTAAATCAATTACATGCTAAATTAAGGTAAAATAGAACAGTTATACAAATAATTTCAAGGAGGAAGCATGCTGTTGCTATGCCCTTGGAAACCTTCACTTTGTAAATCACTGGCAGAACTTCACCACTAGGCTGTAATGGGGTGGAAGTCAATATCACTGTTCCTGGTTTTCTCCTTACTCACTCCTGCGCAGTACCAGCTCTAGGGGAATGTGACCTGTGTAGTTACACTGGGATCAGTGCTTATAAAGAGCACTCTTGGGTCACCACTCATCCCGTTTTGCCTTTTATCGACAAATTATCTCAGTGTGGCAACATCTTGGAAATTAGTTTCCCGTATCAATCGGCTCCATGGAGAAATCTCAGCTGAGCTGTGAAAGAGGTTGTTGTTTGTCAGGGCCAGGGCTGGGACTGCCTGGTCGCCTTTGTAGTAACTCAGCCTGCCAGTGCTATACACTTCTGCCAGACTCCAGTCCTYGTTTCCATTTGTGGAGTCCCACTTGGACCCTTCATGATGCTTCTGCTTGGAGGAGGGAAAGGGAGATGGCAGCTTATCAAAGCAGTTTATAAATGGCTGTCGACCGAGACGAAAGCCTTGCATAGCCATTGCAAAACTCAGGCAACATTGCAGGGAATTGTGAAAGAAACACAAAATTAAGAATGCAAGAAATATACTGAGAATAGGCAAAGATTGCTGATCACAGGAGAATGAACAACACTGCAGAATTTATTTCATAATTTTATTTTCCATCAGAATTACTAAGTAGTAAAGAATAATGTTACTGGCTCTGTCCTGATCCACGTCCTTAATGAAAGACAGGCCTCCTTCCAAGGTTCTTCCTTTATTTTCATATACATGAAGAAATACCTACTAAGACTAGCAATCTTCCTAGCTTTGTCTGTGTAGCATATATGAAACTTTAATGAGTTGTTGTTCTTTAGCAGTCTTTGAACATAACTGAGTTAAGAAGATTTGAACTGAAGCRTAAGGTGTCATGTGTATATGAAACCTGAATTAATGGCAATTGGAAAATGCCACAGTGCCTGTTTTTTGCTCTTTTGCATCCACTTTACAGTATTTCATAGATGCTGTGCAGTGCAAGTGTGGACCAGAGATAAAGTTTACTACACGAAGTAAATTTATGGTAGAACAGCTGCTTTGTAGTACCTGAGTTTAAGTTCTCTACCCTTTGGCAGCCCAAAGTAAGAACAAATTAGCCAACTTATCTTGCACTGAAGGGAGAGCTGTTTCAATGTACCTGACATTTACATCAGGGTAAGAGCATGCTTGTAGGTTGTTGGCTCTGTGTGACACCCTGCAAGTACGTAGTCTAACTTACTGTGCAGTAGCTTGTGCATATGTCCTTGCCTTGAAAGACTCTGTGTGACCTTCATGAAAATGTCAGACTGATGAAAATGCTTGCCACGCATCAAAAATTTATCCTGGCTACTTTTGCTAAATGATATGCTAAGTTGTGTTAATAACTTTTCCTTTGCCAACCACTTCTTGAAATTTGTCTTTGCTTCCTTGCACACTTCCATCCATCACAATGACAGACTTTTTCAGGAAATAGCCTGGGGTGGGTTTTACAGGAGGAAAAAACACTTTTGCAGAAACTTACAAATGGCACTTGCTGTAAGCTGTTTACTGCATAAATAACTCAACTGCTGCTTTAAATAAAAACCTTTATTTTATCTTTACAAACTTGCCAACTAAGTTCTTATATGCCTCTCCATATTAACACCTCACAGTGACACTTAATCATAGATAAGCAGTCTTCTGGCCTCGCTCACAACTCACCTACTTTTAGGCTGATATGCAGGATTGTAAGTGTTGAAATTGCAACAATAAAAATGTTGTTTGTCTCCTTTTGCCATTCTTTGAATACCTTCCAGTACTGTCCTTAAAATAGTTTGAGATGAACCAAAAATAGATGTTGCTATTGACAGATGCACTTTGGATTAGCTCTTGCAGAAGAACAGTGAAATTCATAACATAACTTAGTTTTACAACTTCGTTTGATTTAAAAACAGTTGCTGTTTAGATACTGTTGCAGAGATGAAAGAAGGACAAGTCTTGAAAAGGGTATTTCTTTTCTTGGGGCTGGGATGAATTTCCTCATCTTTCTTTTGCAGAAATTATTTTTATAGGTGAAGTAATTTTCATGAGAAGTTTATTGTTTTGTTGTTCAGCCTTTCACCCCCATCTTCAAGCCCTTACAGCACTGATTCCAAGTTATGAGTCATTGATAGGGAAAATTTGTCTACAGTCACTCTAATTCCTAGCGGAACTTTACACCGTACAGTTTGGCACAGCGGTTAATCTCTGTTTCAGGAAGATACAACACTGAGAGAAGATGAGTCAGGCTTGAGGTTGATTGGCAAAGTTGTGGGAGAAACTTGTGCACAGCACTTGCCCACACTATTCCTGGATCTCGCCATTGCTGGTGGTGTCATTCCATGAGCATTAGATTCCCTCATTAAAATAAGAAGTAACAGAGGGCAGCAGAGGAAAGCAGCGTCCTGTGAAAGCTGTACCAAGCTCAACCAATGCAAGAGCTGATATTATCACTGTTTTTTCAGCATGGATATAGAGGTGGTCTTACTGTAGTTTCTTTCCCTTATCTAAGTATATATGAATAGATCACTGGAGTTTGGAGAGAAATTCAGTAGCTCTGAATTTATCTCTGTTGAGAAAAAGCACTCTCATACCAGAGAAGAGAGGCGTGTACTTTTTACATTGATTCTGAGCAGAGACAAAGAATTCTCCCTTTTTCTTTAGGGGAGTAAGTTGTTTTGGTATCCTTTTCTTGCCCCTCGTGAGAATCCAGCACAGCCAAAAGGGAATTGATTTTTGAGGAGCTGGACTTTCTTGCTTCTAACAGTATTTGGGGTTTGAATCCTGCCTTGATCTCATGGGATGGGAGGGTCGAATTAATACTTGGGGGAAACAAATTGCTTATTGTTTTTTGTTTCTATTTTATTCCTTTTATTTCCTTGTGGTTCCATATTGCAGTGAGGAAGAAATTGAAGAAATATTGGGAGGGGGGCGGAATGTGAAGAAACGCACCAGTTTTATTGCTTGCCACAGTGTGGCAGACACCTGTCCTCTAACAGGGGGGAAATGAGCTTTGAGCTGCATCCGTCAAAGCTCCCAGGAAGAAGACTGAAGTCTTCAGCTCTGGTCTCTGCCAGTGTTTTGGCAGTGGCTGTGATTTTGGCACCAAGACAACAGTCTCACTCTGGAGGACATCAACAAAATCATAGTGGCAACTGTGGCAGTATTGGCTGTTTGCCAATGTGAATTTAGCATCTTACACCCTTGGCATGTGGTTGTTACAAACACCACTTTAATCTGCCATTACCTCTTCTAATTGCAGGTCAGTGAAGAAACACTAACTGAAAATGTAATCCTGTAGTTTTAAGGCCCTGTATTTCTTGAAAGCCAAGAGACTGTGTATTAAATATGTTGCATATTTGCAGCCACAGTACACTGCATTTTAAGGGAGGAAATTGTTGGTGTGAAAGACTTTATGTCTAGAATAGTATCAAGTGAAGGATTTCTCATAATGACCTTACATGCTCTTGAACTTTGAAATCCTTAGGCCCGAGCAGAGGAGTAGCAGTTGACTCTACACCCATTATATTTAAGCAGCCCCATCCAATGCAYTTCAGATAATTCACACCAGTAATTCTGGCAGACCATGATATTCCCGAAGTGTCTGGAGTAGGAACCAGATCTCCATATTCCAAGTAAGAGGATGAAGTGATAGGATTTTGCATTGCTTTCCTCACCGATCCAGTTCAAATCCTGCTTTAAGGTCTAAATGTCTGGGGTTGCTTTATCCCCTTCTTAGATACCACAGAGGATTCCTGCACAGTTTAGGATGTTGGGAGCTTTTGTTCAGCAGAATGCAGAACAATGGAAATGTGGTTGGTGATGGAGGAGAACAGAACTGCTCTTAGGAAGAATTAGCACAATACCAGACCACACAGTGTGGGGGATAATACAAAAATACCAGTCTCTGTGTTCATTTGGATCATCATACAGGCTTTGTGTTTCACTAGTTCCAAGCTTTTAATATTAGATTGTTTATTTTTCTGCTAAATCTGCAGGGAATTGAAAAACTTAAAACGTTAGAGTCTGTAGAACCTTCATGCTCAAGACATTATAAAAACATTCATTTGTTTTAAGGCTACGAGAGAAGTGATTGCTTGGTAGTTTAACTAAAACTTACTGTGAAATATTATTCTTAAGCCTTACTCAGCAGAACTTTTGTTTGAATTCGCAGTGGTTTGTTTTCCACTTTTCTAGTGAGTGAAGCTGTTAGTTGGCATATTTGATCCTAAGCTGCATTCCGTGCTCCGTTTCTTTCTCAGAATTCCTTAAAACACAAGGTGAGATAACATTGATTAAAACAGATGTAACCATTAAACATAGTGTGGAGAATCACTTTTTACACAGGAGTTTTAAACAAGAGCTTAAGCAATTGTAATGGAGCCTAAAGGATTGTTTTACAGCCTCCTATGTCTTAAATGATTGTATTGTTAATTGTGAATAAAAAATAGTTTTGATTTTTACAATAAATGGCAAAATACATTTTGCCATCAGGAAAAAGATTTAAAAAGTCATTCACTTGGGCACATTAAATGAACATGTGTGTTTAAGCCTTCAGGAATCTCAGTAGGTAGATTCTTTGCTGATACAGAGAGATTAAAATGAGAATGTTGTTGTGAAAATGCTCATTTCTTGTCCTCTTTTAAACAAATCACTGAAGATATCTTCCCTTCTCCTTTTTCTCCAGCTTTCATATTCACTCCTGTGATTGATCTTACCTCCAGTAATTAACCATGAACACATTACTATTTTAATTAACTCACTCACTCACAAGATAAGTAAGAATTCTATTTAATGATTCTCAGTGGGAATCTTCTTTCAACTTTTCTTCTCCCTTTTGTATAAGCATATCAGTGTTATTTCTCAAAGGTAGTGAGTATTATTAGCTTCATTCTACAGAAACATTCAGAATGAAATTTGTCCGTGGTTGCACATTGATGAGGTGTTGCACTGGGGATATGTTTTGATGGTTTGCTGTTCTAATGGCAGTGGTTTGCTGCTACTCTTTTTGCTGATTCTCAGAGTTGAGTCTTCAGATGTGGTTTGAAAACTTAATCAAGCCAGTTATTAGTCTTACACAAGTAGCAGTTCATAAAACTTCAGCATCAATAAAAAGCCCCCACTCTCAATATCTCTGATAGTGTTAAATGCTGACAAAATGCTGTCTTTTGATCAGTATGGTGTTTGTGTGTCTTGTATAGTGCAGATTGAATGGCCAAATCCATCAGTGGTGGAGGATCAAACACACAGGATCCTTCCACAAAAAAACTGCTCCAGAGCTTCTTTGTGGCTGTTCAATTCTTGCTCAGACCAAGCAGTCATAAAAATGGAAAATTTCAGCACGCTAAGGACTGCATGTATAGTCCTCTACTGAAAGAAAGAAGTGGTAGCTACCACTTTTCTTTTCTCTGTCCCTTTTTTCAGGCTAAATGTCAAACTTTGACATGCTAGCATTGTTTAGAATGAGAGCACTCCTCTGCAAGTGTGGGAATTTTTCTAACCGTCTGCCTACCCATTACTTTGCCTCATGGAACCTACCCAGGAGGGTGTTAAATTGTGATGATAATGCTGCATTGAGGACAGATTGCTGTGGGACCACAATCATTGGTTTTTATTCACACAGCTGGCAAAAGATCATTAGATGACTGCAKTTGTCAGTCATCACTGGTGTGGGCCAGCATTCGAGTCATTGATCTAGCAGGGAAACGCATTGAATTCCTTTACCAGGCCACCGAGACAACCAGACTCTTCTTGTTGTCTTTTTCAGTATTGTGCTGGCAGTGTCATGTTAAGTCTCTTGAGTAGTCATTAGGTTTCCAAAGAAGGTGACTTGTATTTAGTAAGAGTTATATACACAGGTATATATCTGTGTCTGCCATGGGATGTTTTTTAAATTCGATCAGATTTGCAGAACAATAGTAATTACAGTTGTTTACTTGTTAGTGAAACCTATGCTACTTGAGAATAAAATATTGTGCACTCTCTTTATAGGTGTTTACGCATCTGTAATATATATGGACAAGTTTTAAAGGATCTTATTTTTGTTTTTAATTTTAACAGTTACATTTTTAATATTTAAAAGTTTAAACCATTTTCTGAAATTTAACTAGTACAAATTCTCAATGCAAGTGGTGGATTTTTGAATGTATCTTTATTCTCACCAGTTGTTCCTGTGAATTTTATTATATATGTAAACTCCCTGGATGGCCTTCACATCTCTCAAACAATCATGGTTTTGTGAAAGGTAGAAGGCAGGGAGAAGGGAGGCACTTGTCCTCTTTCAGTCCCTTTGTCTTTTCTGCTTCTACTTTTGAAGCCTCTCTTCTTGAAATCATATAAAACATGGGTAAAAGCAATCTCAAAAGATAATCTAATCCATTGCAGTCCAAGAGGTAGGATACTGGCTTTTCCTGCAAGAAGAGAGGAACCAGCTGTTACTGCCCAGCAGGTGATGTTGCAGCTGTGAACAGAAAAACCTGTGGCAGAGCTGCTGACCCGTGGCATACAAACCAAGGGACAGAAAAACTGGGAAAGGGAAGAAACTGCAGTGCCTGATTGTGGTTGGAGGCAGCGGTTACACGGGCATGTACCCATGTCCCAAAGCTGGCCATTGTGGCTACCAAGGCTAGAGCGTGCTGATCTGTCCTGGGCTCTGTGGCAGGTCACTTCTGCCTGTACCATTCCTGCCTTTTCCTTAAAAGCCTTCAGTCTCCCTAGGCAATCTGTCCCACTGTCTCACTGTATTTACTGTTAAAAAGCTTTTGCAGGGAGCAGGGGGTCCGCCACAAGGTCTCACCTAAATTCGCTTGCCACAGTTGACATGCATTGCTTTGTGTCCCTCACAGACATGGAAGACAGGTAGTTCTCTTTCTAGTTACAGCAAACTTCTGCGTATTTAGAGACACTCACTATGTGTCCCTGCAACTTTTTTTTAGTTTAGACTCAAAAAAAAAAAAAAAAAAAAAAAAAAAACCTGCACTCTGTTCAGTTTTTCTAGCGGATTGTATTTTCTGGGCCTCCTATCACTCTTCTTTCTTTCCCCGGAATCTCTTTAGATGGATGGCATATGATGTGCCGTGTTTTAAACTGAACACAGCACTCTAGCTGGGGCTTTGCAAATGTTGAATACAGCAGAAAGCATTACTTCATACGTCTTGCAGGTGAGACTTCGGCTTATCTGTCCCAGTATAGGGTTTGCCTTTTCCCTAACAATTCATTATTTGTTCAAGTTCAGTTTGGTGTGTACTATAACTCCAAGATACTTTTCTGATTTTTTTTTTTTTTTTTTTAATCAGTTGTTCCCCATCCTATAGGTGACTGCACCTATCAGAGTACAGTATGTTGCATTTCTGGCCTTACTGGATTGCATTTTACTTTTTCAGGTAGTTTTGCCTTCTGTTTGTTTCTCCTACCAAAAAGCACTCCCTTGACCCCTCTTTTCTGCAGTGTCTCAGTGTTTCCTGTTAGCAATTAAGCCTCCCCGCAGCTCCATATTCCATTTAAATACTTTACAGTGGATGCATCTCTCATTCTGAATGGTGTCCCTGTAGGCTACCAGGGAACTGGGGTGTTTTCAGAATAGAAACGGCTCTGGCAGAGCTGGGAGGTTTGTGTTTCAGAGCTGCAGACCTCCAAGCACACACAAGTTGGTAACTAGTTTATGCAGTCATTTATTAGTCTTGGCATACAACTGATACAAAGAGGTTTAAGGTAGTACAGCAGCCTGCAGAGAACAAAATAGAAGGTTGTTGCTCCTTTATTTACTTGCATTGTCGCAGCACTTTGGAGTCTTAGTCATGGACCACATTCACCAGTGTGCTGGATAGCATACAAATGCAGGCCATTGCAGGGCCCTTACCAACCACAGCCTGAAAGCAGGACAGAGAAATAAATTATGCATTTGGAAGATTAATAATGATAACTACGCATTAACTACATAAAGGAGACAAAAACAAATTATAATTGATAATATTTAACACTAATGAAAAATKGAGATAAACTTCTAATATATGTCACAGCAGCCCAATAAAATTCTACTTGCTCTCTTCACCCACAGCCAAAACTGCTTGGTGGATTAGGATTTTTTTTTGTTGTTAATTAACATTCATCACTATGGTGGAAAACAGATCAGTAGAGTTGAGAGTGGTGACTATTAATGGAAAATAGCAATTATTTCAGATGTTGGTGGGATCTTACATAGACTTCATTCAGACTTAGTGTAACTAAGTTGTTCGTAACGCAGGAGCCTTTGCAGAGTAAATGAGGCTGTGTGGGCCAGTGCTTGGAGCAGACTCTGCAATTTAAAGGAAGAAAGGGAAGCAAATAATAGCGTATCTTGTGAACTAAAGCTATGACTCTTGCTTTCACTGTGAACATGATTACCTTAGAAAAGGATGCATATTAACCAAGATGGTCATATAATAGTTATGAGCAGTTCAGTTTGTACTGAGAAAATAATTTTTACTAAATAGAAATGAGGGGGTTTTGGAGAACCTCTAAAAGGTTTATCTTTTATCAGTGTTTTGTGGCACAGTCAATCCTCTTAATAATATGTTGGTGTTGCTGGATACTTTCAAATGGCATAGTCTGCATTTATACCAAACACAGAAAAAATTTGCACTAATAACATATTAAGGTAGAGCTAAAAAAGCTTCTTAGACAATAGCTTTTTATCTAGACAGGTTTGGCATTGTTTTGTTTTGTTGTTTTTTTTTTTTCTGAAATTGTCATTCACTGGTGAAGAGATAGGACAAATTAAACACAAAGTGCTTTGATAAGTATCCAGAGATGCAGTTGTCAACTTGTGTACRTGGAACACTCATATGAGTGGGATCATTCAGGAGACTTCTCTCTTGTCCCTCAGTATAAGATCAGAAGTAGTAAAAATTTTAAAATTATGAAATCTTGGGGCATTCTGGAAGAATGTTTTTTCCAAGGAAAAGGAAGGGAGGTAGGAGTTCAATTTCCACCCAGAAACAGTTCAGTCACTAATTAGGTGAGGGTTTTTTTGTGGGCTTTTGTCTGCCTATGATCCAATACAAATTCATCAGTGCGCAATTTTATTAAGGGTAATCTAGTTTGCATCTTCATTTAGCGTTTGATTTGATTTTATCAACACTGCCCAGAGGTACTGATAAAATATCATCTTTCCTTAGATGAATTATTTCTGCTCTGTCCTTGAGACATGTCCCAGGAAATTTATGGGGCAAGGGAAGCCTCCTAGAAATATCATTATTATTCATACTAACTAGTTTTTCAACTGTGTAGATGAATGATATCAAGAAATAGATTATTTCCTTAGTTCTGGCTTGCTGTACTCAGACAGGGAAAAACTGATACATAAATTCTCCCTGACAACTCCCTGAACTGCTTGCTTTTCAGCCAGTTTGTCAATTATTTTTGAAAGTAATAGTGCACAGTGATCACTGCTAATGGCTGAAAATAGACAAGATGCAGAAAAGCTTCAAAGCATGATGGTAGAATGCCTAAAATCAGGGAATCTTTTACCAATAGGAACATWGCTGACTTTTTTCTTCCACTTATTGGTGTTTTTTGAACTGCTAGCGCTCACTGAAGTTGACTTGAGATGGTTAGACATTTGAGCTGTTGAGTGTGACTATTAGCAGTTAAATTCCTTATGACTGATACAAGTTTGTTGAATTTTGCTGTCTTGTTCACGCTTTGCCCAAGAAAAGATTGCTGCAAGCTGTCCTTAGTCTTATGGCTTTAAAAAAAAACGGTGTTCCAACAGTATTACAGGGATGCACCAGCACACTTCATGGTGTTCCTGTTAAGAAGTACCTTAAAGTCTTGTTATGACGTCTGTCTGGAAATTACACCATCAAGTGAAATTYTTCCTGGGTTGCTTTATACTAGTTTTGGTTTAATTTTTTTTCCTAAGTATTGCTACAACAGTGTCATAAAAACTCATTCTCATCATTCTCTTCTACTTCCTGCTACTTGCTGGGTGATGTTTTCCTCATTGTACAATGAGTACTGCAAATCTGAAAACAATAGATGAGCCTGAAGTACTGTCTCCACAGCAAGGAGGTGATCACTAAGACACAACTGTTGAAATCAATAGCATCTGATCCTTAGAATTATTTTCTTTTAAGCTAGCACCCCAGATATTTTCTAGGACTAGTTTATCCTTGACCATTCTCAAGGGTTTTTTTCTTCTGCTGCAATTTTGGGTTTTTTAAAATCATGTAGGGGCAGCACAAATGGGTAACTTTCAATTTAAGCTTAAATCTCAGAAATTAAATTATTTGTAGCTATAATTTGAGTGAGAAACCACACATGGAAGTGCTTCACAATACTTTTAAGTGACCTGTATATTTCAATAACTTCTTCAGAATAAATATTCACAGGATGAGTGATCTGGGACTGATTTTGAAACATGCATTGTCCAGTGTAGATGATCTCTGTTTCTTTTCAAACCAGAGTAGGAATGAAGAGTATCAGCTATTTTTCAATATGTACTAGCCACATGCAGGATTTTTATAGGTGTTCAGTGATTTATAGCACCTCTGGTTTTGGGTAGCCAACTTAACATCTGTAAACAGGATATGATTCTCTAAGGAAGAGAGAGCAGAGCTCTCTGAAGTTGTCCAGCTATTGAAAGTCATAAATAAAGCTTCTTGGCAATATAAGTGGAATTATGTGGGTCCTGTTGGGGCTTTGACACAAGCTGGGCACGTGACATAACCAGTGTCAAGATTGAATTTGTTCTGTGCAAGATTTTTGGATACAGGTTTACAGGTGAAATTTGAGCACCCTGAACCATGTAGATGCCCCTGCGTTAGGGAGAAAAAACAACAGGGGTTCTGTCATCTTTTTGAAGCTTGTAAAAAGCTCAACAGCGAAGCAAGTTTTGAGAAAGATGGAGTCAGAAACAGAAAAGCTGAATTAGCCAGTTACTGTTTGAGTGAATATATCTCTTTCTCGGCATGTTGAATTAGATGTGTGCACCTATCACAGCGTAAAACCATAAATAAGAATACTAATTGTGGAGTAGCTTGCATAAGGTAAGTTCTTCCCCTTGCTTACCCCATGGTAAGTTGCCTCTACATTTTTATTCTTCTAGCGTTTTTCATTACAACTTGAACTGATTCCTAGCATGGTAAAGATGAGTGGTGTTTGCTTTCTAATGCCTACACGCTATTACAGTGAGTTGTCTCCTGTCAGAGCAGTTTTCTCAATGAAGTTCTCAATGAAGTAAAGCTTAATTTAATGAGAGAAATTGCACTAGCCAGCAGCTGTTACTTATGTTTTTATTTATAACAGTGTGCTACTCCAATTGAGGCAGCCCTTTGCTTATCTCTTGCTATACTACTTCATAGTAATATATTTCTTGAATGTGTAAGCACAGAGGTAATTCAAGAAAGAGACTGTAACTTTGTCCCTGGGACTTTTTTCTGTTTAACATGACTACAATATATGTTTAACTCAACATTTAAATGTTACCTATCTGATATCTGTCTGTATCTACACTGTACAGTAAGTTTTCTTTAAGGCAAATTGATGAAAGAAAAGGAATAACTGTACATGGCAGATGCTGATTATTCTGCTGCAGGAAGCTCTGAGATCACACTGAAAGGTGCAAAGGATAAACATTTAGAGAAGAGACAAGAAGTCTTTCAGGTTGCAAAAGTGGAGTAGAGGGGTCTCRTTGGATGCCATTTACCTCTAAGGCTTTATGTAAAGGGAATGCTGACTTTTAACTAATCTAGAAAAGTGTGATTTAAAAGCAATTTCTGCCATGCCGGTCCTGCAGGATTTCTGAACTTTCAGCTGTATTTTTCTCTTGCCTTCCCCTCTCTCCTCCCTCCACCCTGTGAG
This sequence comes from Phoebastria nigripes, assembly GCA_035582835.1. Classification (NCBI taxonomy): domain Eukaryota; kingdom Metazoa; phylum Chordata; class Aves; order Procellariiformes; family Diomedeidae; genus Phoebastria; species Phoebastria nigripes. Next base: position 887,545 of record JAYKAV010002791.1, on the reverse strand, counting down.
ATACCTCCCTGTAGTCGTTTGCAGCTAGGCAGCCGAACTTAGTAAGGAGGCATTTCTTCTAAAAGACCATCTCCTGGCACTTTGCCTCTGTCAGCATGAGGCTGCTTTTTGTCCTGGTGGGTAGGTGGTGAAACAATTTCTTCTAAAAGGTTTCTTGATTATTTTCATAGTGCTTTTACAAATGTCTGTAGTGGGTGTTCTTCTTTCTGGGTTTTACCTGCATGAATTTTTACTGTACTGAGTTACTTTGGCCCCTGTCCAGTTCTGTATTAAGCAAGCTTTGCAACGTGCACAGAATTGCTTTGAAGCTAATTTAAGAGGCTTAAAGAAGATCGATGAGGATTCCCCTCCGAAGAAGGGAAACCTCAGATCCCGTGGATTTGCTGTGTAGTGCTAACAGTTCTCTATTACTTCTCCTGACTTCTGGTTCATCCTGTATATAGGAATACAAAAACTGGTGGTTAGTAAGGGCTGCTCTTACAGGTGGCCATTGGCTGGCCGGCAAAGCTGTCCATGGGGCCACTGGTGGTCTTATACTTGGGTCCATGCCACTGCTCCAATAAATAGGCATTTTGCTTGTGATGTGCTATATAGTCTTTAGACCCAGACTACTATCAGGTTTTTTGTAAGGTCAGAGGCGATGAGGGATTGAATGGGCTGTGGGGAGGTGGTGTGCATGGCAGAGCATGATTCTTTTTGAATCAATGAGATTTCTGCCCTGGCAYCTCAAGGAGAGGATTTCTCCCTGCCTGCCAATGCTGAAGCGTTCAGACTTGCTGGTGTGAAGGCAGGATCTTTGTGACTTGCCTTCCTGAAGCACTGAGTAGCAGCTATTAGGACTTGTCAGTGGGAGATGTTGCTGTATGGCATTGTTCAGCCTCAGGCACCATTATTATCTCTGTACGTAAATACAGGTCTGAACACCCTGATGCCACCATCTGTGTAAGAAAACTTTCTCCAGTGACTACTCCCTTAAGTTTACTCTTCCAGACATCTTTCAAAGATAGTTGTGTGGGATTTTTAAACTGGTGAGCCTTTCCCAAAGCATTTGCGACGTTTGGGAAAACGTGAGCGACGTTAAGTAATTTACTATGAATTTCTTATGCATTTCTTCCCCAAATCTCAAAATGCAAATGTTGATATAGGTGTGATGAGAAATATTCATGTCACACTTAATGAAGGAAATACTTTATGTGAAACTGGATAATTGAAATGCAGTTCCAGGAAATAAAAGCTGAAGTAGTTGTTCCCTTTGATCGACCGCTCAACGCAGCCATGCGTGCTTCACTCATACCTGTGTCTGCTGGGACTCTACAGGATACTGTGCTTCTCTAGCACTGCCTGTAACTTTGTGGTGGCTTCTAGTGGAATCACAGCAGCCATGTGTGAGGGCTGCCACTCTTATCTAGAAGCAGAAAACAATTGCTAAATTACACAAGACTGCTACATCCTGTATTTGTTCCAAATGAAAAGGAATTATCTCAGTAAAACTATATAGAAGACATTGGAACAAAACTCTTTTTAAAGGCGTTGTTGTGGTGTTATTAAACCTAAATTATTGAACACGCATTTTTAATAAGGAGTATTCCAACATGATTTATATGCCTTTTTAGTTGCTCTTTGTAAAGTTCTTTGGCATTTCGCACAACGGATGTCAATGTAATGACAAGTGTAACTCTTACCTGGTTTTGATCAAGCACACAAAGACATGGAAAGAGTTGATATCTCTGGTATGTAGTACCTTATCTTGAAAGAGAAGTTGAGAGAGACATTTTTAGAATCACTAGTGGCTTTCTAAGAATAATTAGCCTACTGTGACTTAGGGGGTGTTTTCAAGTCCCAGAAGTCAAAGTTTCTTTTCACATGTAAAATTCATGTATTATCTGCAGGAAATAATTCTTTCTGAAAAGCCAAACTAATTACTTTTTAATTGGATTTTCATTCTCTTTGCCATTAATGAGCGAGTCAGAAAAAAAGGATTCTAGACATTCAGGTATTGTTCACAGCTTAAAAATATATCCATTAGACCTGTTTGGATAAGATTATTTTTTATTTGTGTTTTACAGCAATATTTCAAAACCTGTGTTGAATCTTACCTTTATAAGGTTAATTTTAAATCTGTACAAGTTTGGGGTTGGTTTTTGCCTAGAAGGATTTCTGGTTTTGTAAAAGATGATTTCAGGTGTACATGCACTTTTTTCCCTGAACAATTGTAATTACATACTTCTTTTAATCTCTCCATTATATAAACAGAGAAAACATTGCTGAAAGGGAGAGAAAGTGAAACTGAATACTCACAAATTGCTGAATTTTTCAATTTTTAAAAATGGAAGTTTCTATTCAATTTCAGTAGTTTTAGGTATTTTTAATTATGTGTCACAATGTGAGTATTCAGGCAGATTAGTTTTATTTATTTATTTGTTGTGATGATTGTATCACTKCCTTTAATATTCAAAGATGCTGATTTCATATTTACTCACAAAAGAAGTGCATAGTGGATTGCCAAATTTATTTTTAGTTCTGTGTGTAAGTCTCAATGTCTGGCTATATTATCTCTATAGACAAATGAAAGAAAAACTTTGTCTTCAACCCCTTTCTTTCAAATCCTCTTAGCTTTTCAAAAGCTAAAATACTTAGTTTTGCCTCCTGGTGACTTGAGATGGAGAGGACGCTTCTTGTCACTGCAGAGGCAGAAGTGGATAAACTTAGAGTGTTTCTGAATTCAGGTCTGTGTSTACAATGCTGGCTGATTGTTCCCCTCTTCCCTAAGTGAAGATTCACCTAACGTAAATACTGCACATTTAAAGCAAATAATAATTAGGAGGACAAAGACCTCCCCAGGAGTGAATGTACAGAACTTTTTTATCCTACTTAACTCCTAAGTAAATTTACAAATCCTATCTATCACACAGCCATTAACTGTATTTACTTGTAAAACTTACTCTGTAAACTGTCTTGGAAGTCAATGGAAGTCAACTTYTGTTGACTTTTTTAGGTGAAAATGGAGTGTAAATTGCTTTCAAATGTGAAGTTTAAAAAACAAACAAACAAAACACCACTCTCTAAATATATATGTATGCACTAAAGAAGAATGACTAATATTGTTGTTTGTGTAGCTTATATAGCTTAATCTTCACTTCGTTTATCGTGATGAGTAATTGTGTGAACAGTGTTGCTTTCTCCCTGGGTCACAATAAGAATAGGGGCTATAAATTTATGCCTCAGGTTCCAGCATCTGAATTGAAAGTGATTCTTTCTGGCACTGAGACCCCTCTGCTGTGTGACAGATAGGGACTTCAGTGTGAGCTGAAGTTAGCTACAGCTATTTCAGGGCTGCTGTACTGCTCCAGCGGTATGCTCCTAGAATAGCAGGAAGGGTTGCATGCAGCAGGAGTGCCCTGTCAACCACACAGCATTGCTGGTGCATTCCTACAGGCTGAAAATATTTATTTTTAGCATGTCCCTCCTTGAATGGTGAGTTTCAGCATTCATAATAATATGTCTGACGCGTTGTTCTCCATCCTTTTCCCTCCAAAATCACTTTGCTGATTTGTCCTCTTCTTATATGTGGTAATGGCTGTAGTGACATGGGTCTTTATTTGAAAATACACGAGCAATGAGTAGTATAATGTGACCAGTACAAGTGGATCACTCCTGTTTGTGATAAAGCAGAAAACGGTAGTACCCTTTTATGAGCATTTACTCCTGTAAAAGCTGACGACAGCTTCTGAAATTAGGCAGGAAATACCATCTTGGGAAATTCTTCTTTTTAGGGCTTGCCCTTTCCAGTTTACCTTAATCTTTGAGATTAGAAGCACGTCCCTTTATTGGTTACATGAATAAACCATTGGACTTGCTTCAGAGATAACACCTAATTTAAAGGTGAGATTGAATCAGTTGTTGAAAATAGTCTATTTGGAGAAGCTCGAATAGCTTCACATATCTCAGTGTCTCACTGAATTGATTTCCACCCCCCTCCCGTTTGTTCATCTTGGAGGGAGAGGTAATCATTATTTTAGCAAAGATAGGAGTGAAAACTCTTAAATTGCAAATGTCACCTTGACATGCATCTTTTTTTGTTGAGTTTTCATGAGTTTTAATGCTATGTTGTTTAATCTTAACTGATGATGATAAAAGCCCTACTGAAGTCAGTTTTCAGAGAGTTGTTTAAAAAAACAAAAGGCACCTTGTTCAGAAAGAAGCAGGAAAATTAGTGGCATCCTTTAATCATCAGGAAAGGACTGGCCAACAGCAGTAAGTTGCTGGAAATATAGGAGGGCCAGGTGCTCACTTCGTGTGAATTGCCAGCAACAACTGGAGTTGATGGATGGCATTTTAGAGAGGAGTCTCTCTGGAACTCCTCATCACCAGCCTCAGCAGTTCTYCTGTCCATCACATATTTTATTTGTTTATAGTGTTCAGCTAAACACTTAAAATGTAAGTCCTTTGTTTTCTACTGCATGAGTTCTGATGAGCGCTTTGTCAGTAAAAATACAGTTGTGGCAGTAGTTGGAAACAGTGATTTCATCTGTGTAAAAATGCCTTCAGGCTTTTGTTCTGAATTTTCCCATCTGCTGGGAACTGTGAAATACTGAATTTTATCTGGAATATGTCTACAGGTTTTGGTGAAGCCTTTGGAGGTACATGTGGTTTCATTTGAAATTTCTCACATCTCCTTAGCAATGATTAAACTAAAATTAAATGTGATTATTTTGTTTTCAACGTGCCATGTGGATATGTTTCACATTACAGGCAATGCTCAGAATAAATGTGTTGCGCAGGTTCATATTACTGTTGGTGTTCATGTGTTATAAAAATAGATCCTGTTGATCGTGTGCTTTATAAAGCGTGGTAGGTCTATTTCCTTTAAAAGCGCAGAGGTTGTAAACATGCAACAAAATAAGAGTATCATTCTTCATTTACTACTTCTTTGTTCTAATTAGACTAGAAGCTGCAAATAATGATGCTAAAACCAAAGCAATGAAAAGTAGCCATCCAGAACTTTACGACAAGCAGTAAACTGCATTCACACCCACGTGTTTTGCTTGACTGGCAAAATGAGACACACTGGATCCTAAATTAGAGCATGCAGGCATATGCATGCATCAAAAAACAACAAGATATGGGAACTGTGTTAAGCGATTGCAGTCTATATTTSTGTACGTGGAATTTAGCTTTTAAGTTCACTCAGTGCTGTGGCAGTAACAGAAAGACATATGAARGCATGTGCTATGTGGATACTTGGTGTTTTGGGAGCTGATTTCCTGAAAGCCAGCAGGTAGTTCAGTTGTCTTGCTGAATGGGTTTGGGGGTTCTGCAGCGTTAGGGCTCCTGGTTCTAGCTGCTAGGTAATGCCTGAAAATGCACCGAGTGCTAKGAAAGTTTCTGTTGGCTTATGTTACGACCCTGATGAGGTGCAGTGGTCGTTGAGACAACCTGGAAAGACTGGCCAATGCTTAGTCCGCTTTTGCTGGATACAGAGTTGCTTTGGTGAATTCATGCTGCATGTGCAAGTGTTAAGCAGTCAGCTTTTTGCTGTTTTCACGAGGCTTAGTAAGAAACAGTGTCTTCAGCTATTCAAAGTTTACTCTTGTGACTTGAATCTGGTGTGTAGAGTGACTCCGTTGAGAAATGTTGTTAATGCCAATGTATTAATACTAAAACCAAAATACTGTGACTTTTTAAATATCTTTGGCCTTCTGCTTGTGATTAAATTTATGGTTTTACAAGCAAAGACTGCTGCATCAACTGATATAAAGGAATTCTCTGTGATTTCAGACCAGATCTTCAGAGAGTTGTACATATTTATTTGGTAGTAACATAGCTCTCCGTTATCCAAAACAATGTAATGTTTAGTGGGGTCTAAGTCACCACCCTACCATGAGTTTCTTTCTTCTCTGTCCACTGTTCTCTAGTGTCTGAAATTTTGAATTTTTAAAAAGGAGACATTTTTAGAAATTATACTTTTAGATTGGAAGTCTGGTTTTAGTTCTGTTCATTCTGCTTGCCAGCTCAGTCTTTGCTGCTTTCACATATGATGGACCATGCAGTTCTTGCGTTTTCACAACGCCGGTCTTCCCTTGCAGAGAATTGTATTGGTTTTGTAGCATTTTCTTAAACCCCTTGTATGTAGAATTGGTGGATAAGATACAAAAGGTATGACAGTATCATTTTTACATATTGTCTCATTTTGATACATTTTCCAGAGCTATTAAGCAACCAAGTGGGTAATGGCCATTAATGAACCTGACCTGGGCAATTGGTGCAGATTGCTCGGGAAGTTTTACCCGTTGGGCACCATGGAAGTGATCGCCCCTGATTCTTGTTAACAGCAGTTGTCGAGAGTTAGGACAATAACAGCATTTCAGATTTCTTTTTCTCTTGTCTTAGGTTTTCTTCCCTAGCAAAGATGGTACTAAGATCCCAATGTTTATTATTCACAAGAAAGGAATTAAACTGGAYGGTTCTCATCCTGCCTTCTTGTATGGATATGGAGGCTTCAACATATCAATTACACCAAGCTACAGGTAAGCAGCGTAATTTATACCTTCTTCTGAAGTATCTGGTATTAACAACTGTCACCGACTGAGGGCAGGGTGAACTATGGATCTGACAGAGTAATGCATTTCAGGTCCCTGAGACACAAGATGGGGGCCATAAGGACTGYACATCAGTGACCTGGCATCATTTGTCTGCTTTGTTAGTTCTGAATTCAAGGGTTTTGCCCAGGGTCACAGAAGAAATCTATGTCAGAGCAGAGAAGTGCTGTGCTCTTCTGAGGTTTACAGCAGGTACCCTGCCCTTTGGATTACACCTTAACCTCTTCCTACTTTGTCACTGAGCTCAACAGAAAAGCATATGGACGCATTACATTAAGCAAGTATTTGAGCCCTTTGCTGAACGAGTAACATAGGAAGTTTTCTTTTTTCCAAGTTACACAATTACCTATGTCTAAATATTGTAGAAAATTGAATATTTGTTTAATGTAAATAATTAAAATTTAGCTGTATTTTCATATTATACTTTTGAGGAGATTAAATCAGAAGCAAAATCCTACTGTGCTCCCATATAATCAGGAAAGAGGAAAGATGATTCTGTCTTGAGATGCACATGATGTGGGCTCTGCAGATGCAAAGCAATGCGTTGTAAACCAAAAATACTGTGTGCAAAACAGGATTTGTAGCCCTCAAAAGCCATAAACTTTATTGAATAGATGATCTCTTTAAAGAAAAGGCTTATTTCCTCAGCAAGGGAATTTGAATAGACTTACCAAGAGGCAGTGATTGTCTGTAATACACGAGAAATGCTCCTAGGCAAGGCAGGGGAAAACAAATGCAAAGGACTGAATGGAGAGCAGTTTTTCAGATAGTAGAAGAGCAGCTCACCAGCACAAAAATAATTTATTATGAAACCATCCTATTAAGTTTAGGTGCTACCAGTTTTGCTTTAGAGTCAGCACGCTTCAAGAAATCCTTTGTAGTGCTCGCTCTTCCAGGTCACTGTGATTGTATTTCTAAATAGCATTTACAGTTTCTCATCCTTTCTAGCAAATACCTTGTCTAACAATGGACCTCCCATCTTGTGTTCTATGATTATTTGAATGGTTTTTATCTGCCTTGTAAAGCTACATTTTTAATTTCCTGTGGTTTTTGAGAGACATAATTATATAATCAGAATAGTTTTTAAATTCCTTTTTAGATTAGGCTCAAGCACTGATTTATTACAGTTTATTGTAGATGCTGAAAACTGTGATAAAACTTATCATGTTTTCTTTTTTAAAGTAAATATTATGTATCTGTTGATTTAAGATAAAATTTCATGTACTGCAGAGCTGACACGAGCTGGCTGCTGGCAAAAGGAGAAGGTATCTCATGGTGCCTCCTTCCACCTCCAATTCATTGGCCCTGGTGCTTGCTGGAACCTTTGCTAAGCTGATTTACCTCACAAGAATGGCAGAAAACTATCCCAACAAAGAGGGGTAGGTGGTTTTCTGCCATTTTGGCAAGTTAAAAATTGACTCTCGTAGGAGTCCAGCAAACAGCAGCAGGAGGGTGCAGCTGACAGTCAGAAGAGAGGAAGATGGGAGGTGGGAGCAGTGACCTATGTCTTCCTGAACGCTATGAAACCTTTATTATACAGTTCATAAAATAAGAATATGAATCTGTAACAGTCCCTTGAAAGTAAATGCACAGAGAACTATCAGTCACCTCCAGATCAAAATACATTATCCCACTGACAACGTAAATAAAACATGGTTGGCCACACCTCCCTCCTCATTCTCTCCCTGTAATATCAACATATCCCTTCTCAGCCTTTCTCTTTCTAAAAGAAAAATAAGAAAAGCCAAAGCCTTCAAATGCATCTTTATGGTTAATAACCTGAGGATTGAGTACTTGGTGAGGAAATGYGTTCCAAAAGTAGGCAGGTGAGATCAGGGAAAGGAAATTGTAATAGAGAATTTATGCCAGAACGGCAGGACATCCAGTTCCCCCTTTATCTGGCAGATTCAAGTAATGTTTGACTACATCCCTGTTACTATGTACTGCAATATTCCACGAGTAGTTCCCAGGTTCAAGTGCTGCTCCAACTGCAGCCCAACACCACGATTCGGTCATTTTTTGTGGATGACCACAGGTACGAGTGCTAGAAAGCAGCCACAGGACGGTCAAGGCTGAGGCTTGCCACATAGTTCCCCTGATCCTGAGCCAAGACATGGCTATGGAAATGCAACCCACTAGTAGCCTGCTTACCTTTAAAAAAAACTAACCAAACAAAAAGGTTCCTGGATAAATATTCCTGATTTTTTTATTTGAACTTAAGGCTCGTAGAACTTTTCACAAAGCACTCCACCTTCTCCTTTCCAGTGGTTCATTTCTGTCCTGTGTTTCTTCAAGCCAATACAATGTTTTCTCAGTGGTATTTCGCACCTGTTAACGTGAGCCAACTCTCTGGCTTGGGGAGCTTATTTCTGCTTAATTCAGAAACTGATGTTGCTTTTCATTTATTCTCTAACACAAAAAATGAAAATAAAATCTTTTTCACTGAAAGCAATAGAAACAAATCAACAGGTTAGAGGATCCAGAAATAACTATGAGAATGATAGGCCAAAGTCATTGTCAGTTACGGTAGTGGTTTATTTTTGAATGCAAGCATGCATCTTTTATATGCTCCTCTGGACTGAAGAGCTGCATTTGGTAGCATTTTGAGTATGGTCCCCGCTAGAGCACTGTCATTAATTATACAGCCTGCATAGCGAGTGCAAGTTAAGGCTGATGGAACTGACACCAGTGGCTTGGCAGAGCTGCTGGGGAAACGCCATCACAAACCCACCACTAATGCCTCAGATTCGGCTAATTACCCTGCAGGAACCAACGTGTTTCCCCTCACTGTTTTGTACGTGCCTGCGTGGGTACAGGAGAAGCAATTTCTACTGCATCCTGGAATACAGCTGATTGTGAAGCAGACTGAAATTGCATTTCACTGCTACAGGGCCAGGTTGTACCAAGCCTTTAAGCAAAGAGGTGGTGCAGGGAGAGACTGTAAGCCAACAGAAAGGTCAGGCTACATAGCAGCCACCAGGATTATTCTTTTCAGTTACTTTGTTGCCACTCACTCCGGCTCCACAAAAGCCAAGAAAGCAACCAAGTCCAGTGACTTAGGATTTTTTCCCCATCACCAGTGCAGTAGCCTGCATTTCTCTGTCAGCTGTAATACCTGACAGCAGATCAGTAATTCTGGGAAAGCATTCTTGCTCCTTGAAGCACAGCTCCTCACGTTGTTCTGTACTGTAAAAAACAATACCTGTTTTCTTATTTTTTGTGTTATGGTCCTTAAGAGTGATAGGGTCTGGAAGGAGCTCTCCAGGGAAGGAACTGTCTTCTGTGCCCTCCACTGGCTCCTTCCTGACCCTGTTTCCCTTTCCTTTACTCTTTTTCTTTACCCTGCTCCCAGGAGAGAAGGAAAAACAGGGATAATGAGCAAAAGGCTATAGAGACTGTTGGGAAGAGCTGGGAGCCAGACTTTCCCCTGCAGAACGAGACATTTCTTAGGCATCCAGGGCAACTGGGCAGTTTGCTGTGACTTAGACACCAAGTTGACTTGAAATCAAATCTGGAAGCAAGAACCCAACTGGAATAACACAGGAGGCAGTAGCAGGGTTGTGTATAAAACTCGAATTTTGTGCTGTCTGATCACTTGGAATTTTCACTTTTTTTAAAAGTTAATGAGTCGTGATTATATACTTACAAAACCTGGTTCCTTGAACTTAAAAGTCACTTTGAGAAAGCTTGTTATAAGCTCTAGGCACATCTACCTCAAAGTATTGGTCGAGTTAGGGTCCTGACTCACTTTACTACTGACCATGCCGGAGTGGGTATTAATTAATAGTCATTGGCAGTGACATTACTAGATGTATTTGTTGGAGTATATGGGGTAATGTTTTCTGAAGTGTCTAAATCCCGGTAGTATTGCTGAGAGTGAGCACAGATATACTAAACCTTACTTATAATTTGGGCAATATAATGATTGTTACCAAACTCTGGACTTTATCCCATTGAGGGTCTGTGCGGCAGAAGAATTGTTTGCTTGTGGAAATGAGGACTAGCTTCCTATAATAAGAGTACTGCATATCCTATGAGATCCTAAGTCACTTAGACCCCCCCAAAAATTATCATCGAGGTACCATCTCTGTTAAAGGAGTCCATGGGCAGGATAGGAATCACTCAATACTTTGGTTTTGCATTGCTCACAGATTCTTTGCTAGTTAAATATGCTGATCCCTCAGACGGGCACAGTTTCTTTCAGCAGATGGAAGAGGATGGACTCTGTTCTGGAATTCTTTATTTTTTAAATATTCTCAGGCAATATATTTGGGAAGCAAGCTCTTACCTTACCTGCAATTCCTATACTTGCTATCTTTGATTACTAGGAGATCAAGTAATTTGGACCAAAAAGTTTCTGTTGATTTGTTTGGGACAGAGATAGGGAAAAGAAGTGCAGAACATTCTGGGAGGTTTTGTGGCTCTAACATACCAAAAATTAAGAAGCCACAATCTCATGAGGCAACCTACTGTCAGGCTACTCCACGTTAGCTGTGTAGCAACCTGTCGAAATTAGGGCATCCTGGAGTTTGACAGAATAATGCTCTTTGACCTCTGCACAGTGTGCTTATAGAATATCAATCTTGCATCTGATCAGCATGTCACAGCAATCTAAGGAAAATACAATTCACAGTGATGGACTTCAGAATTGATTTGACAGAAGCAGAGATAATTCACGCCTCCTGAGCCATCTGATGGCCACAGATAACCAGCCTAGGTGGAAAGTTTTTCTTTTGACAGGTTATGAAAATAGAGAAATCTCTTACCAGTCATCCTCCTGCTTTTCTTTTTGTTTCCTTAATTCTCGGTATATACTCTCAAGAACAAGTGCCCGTACATAGATAATTGCCTTGGGAGGTACAAAAAATTTACCTGTTTTGATACTACATCCACATGAGACACACTGTAGGACTACTGTCTTTCAAGACATTTCTGATAAGCAGTGGGGGGACTTAAAGGTAAAAAGGCCCAGTCCTTGCTCTTGTGGTTGAATAGGATTAATTTCTGCAGGCAGTGGTTTCTTGCATGAGCAAATATTTCAAGTAAATAAGAAATTTAAACCTACTGGAGGAAAAAAAAAGACTTGTTGGGATTAAATTTTAGTATTTTACTGGTCTCCTTGGCCAGTGTGGTTTGCCATCTGGAGCTTCTGCTATGTTAAGCCACTGCCTCAACAGATCAGAGATCTATTTCTCTTCTTAATTGTTAAATATAATTTAAATTACTTCAGTCCCTTTTAAAAAGATAGCAATAGCTTTGATACTTTTGCAATTTGACATTTAAAAAAAAATTTATGCTACTTTAGCTTTCAGCCAGGTTCTAGAGATACTAGGGAAGGCAGAACTTGTAATTTTATTTTTTACTATTTGTTTTGTATTTAGCAATGCAAGTGGAAAATAAATAAGAAGGGGATTGGCCAGAACTTGACTGCAGACCCTGGCACAAAACAATGGTAGAAGCAGTTTTTCTTTGCAAACACAGTTTTATAAAGGTCCAAAAAAAGTACATTAAGCAGAAGTTGAAAATACCTGCTCATAAACAAAGATGATGTGCTGATCTTAAGTCTTAATTCTTTGCTTTCTTCATTTGGGCTAAGCCTTCCTTTCCTCTCTGAAAAAGCAGAGGACCCATGGAAGAGGAACAGTTCAGAAAGCTATGGAGGTCCAGTGGTACTGCATAGCTCTAGTCCCCACACTGAAGGCTTTGAAGATGATAAAAAAAATGGTGACATGTCCTGGGAGGTCTTCTGTTAGGCAGAACCACTGGCCACTCTCCTCCAAAGTGCAGAACTGAAGGAGGAAGAATGGACCAGCACTGGTTCCTTCCTCTCCCGAGGCTGCAGAGGGTTTTATTTCCATGAATAACCATTCAAAAAAGCCTGGCTACTCAGGTTTGCCATCAAGGGGGGACTTCATTCACGATTTCGTCATTGATTTTGGGAGACATCTTTCCCTCAAAGTATTTTTGTAAAAGTACTTTTGTAAAAGATATAAAAATTGGAAATGAAAAATAATCCTCTATCTGTTTGCTTTTTCAGTGTGTCAAGACTTATTTTTGTGCGACATCTAGGGGGTGTTCTAGCAGTGGCGAACATCAGGGGCGGTGGTGAATATGGAGAGACCTGGCATAAAGGTAAATCAGTCCAAGTAGAGGAACAAAACTGCTGGCTTAGCAATGAAAATAACAACATTTTCTCTCCACTCCCTCTTCCATACTGACATATCCTTTGCCTTTTACTTATTCTGTAGAAAAGTAAATTTTTTCCTTACTCATATGTTAGATCTGTAAGTTTTCCAGTGCTACCTGATGGTTTTCATTAGATTGTTTTAATTTTTGCAACCTACTTAAAAATAGTTTTGCACAAACACAGTATTTTCCAAGAAAATTATTGCATTTTTTTAAACAAGATCAAGTTCCCTAGACTTAAGGATTTGAAAATGCAGCTATTTATCTTGAACTGATTTTCTAAAAAATGTCTGTCTATATTGCAGGAGACCTGGCTTGCTTTCACATACCTCTTTCATTATTCGCAGGTGCACATGGCCCCACAATTCTAGATCCCCAAGACAACAGCACTGACTATTTAGACTCTCTTGGTATCACACAAAAAAAATAAACCATTTGCAGAACCTTACAGAAGGTGTGAACTTCTGAGTTCAGAATATAACTCTTCCAGATTGTTTTTGCACATTTTATGAATGGACCGTTTTTTATACCTAGTGAATGTGATTGAAGTTCATATAAAAACAATCAGCTCCACAAGTGCAATGACGTGTCATCCCCTCCACACTCTCTTAGGGGGTCCAACTTCTTCTAGGCAGGCGTTTGACCTTTTTGGTTTTTTTAAGCTGACTTTTATGCTGCAGGGAAACCAAGTCACTCACTACAAAACCCTGTCAATCTCTTTTCCCCTTTTCTTAATACCTTTGATGTATTTCTCTCCATGTTTTTCCCAACCAATCCTTGTCTTAATCCTTTGATTGTCTTTGTCCACTTGCCTTATTGTTGACAATTTTCTGCATCCCTTCACCAGAAGAAAAAGCTGGAAAAAGTCCTACTCACCTCTGTAACATACCCATCGTTATTTAATGGTGACGCCTTATTCATATCCCAAGAATCTGGTGGATAAGTTGCTGGAGATGTTGTCAGCAAGGCAAATGCACCAAAACAATGGTGTTTATGATGCAGCAATTTGCCATGGGAGTAATTCATAATAGCTTTGTATCAAAGAAAACGGTATTCCCAGATCATTACATCTTGGTTTTACTGTTTCATCTGCGGTAACTTTTTGTCTGGGTCATTTCCTCACAATTGAGTTAAATATGTAATAGTTTCATAAATAGAAGCTATATATGCTTGCAGATACAGGATATTATTGCTAAAGATGAAGTATTCTTCATTAATTTTAATTTGCCGATTGGTTTGTAGTAGTTTTTAATAAAGTTTATCTTAATATGATAATGCTGCTTTGGTCCACCTATTTCCTGCTTAATTTTGACCCAAGTCTTTTGTTGCTGTTGCATAATAAGATATGTATCTGTTCTTTGTTAATTCCATAAGCAATTACAGAAGTCTGTTTACCTAGGTTTAATTGTGTAGATAGGATTCTAACCTTACACCAGACCAGAACTTTGAGCAAAGAGTAAGATTTATTTCTCCTTTATTGCCACACATTTGAAGACTTTTTCACTGTCCCAGTATGTCTCTCTTCAGTAGTCTTGTTAATGTGAGAATGATGTGTATTTGTTAAAAACTGAAAAATTAAAAATTTACTGGTCCCAGTTCTACAAGATCTGTATGACTAAATGTCAGAGTTGTCTTACCAAACTTTTGCAACATGGAAATGAAGCATCCAATGTAAACTGGGTGTCTAGGATCACTGGATGGACAATGGAGATGGAGACACCTCCAGATTATAGCTCATCTCACTTATTTTAGGGTAGAATTAATTGTCCTGGAAGTTCCTGCACCATAGTGGGAACCTTAGGCAATTAGTTTAGAATAAACTAAGCTTTTAAACAAAGTAGAAGGAACTGGAGTTCCACTTCTGCATCCATTGAGCCCCTCTTACCTGGCTGGACCACAGCCTTTGCTACAGGAGTATAAGGATTTTCTTCCTACTTCCCACTTCTTACTAGCATTTAATTGCCTGAGAAAGAACATACCAGGTCTTAAGGTAGGATAACCTTTGAGGAGAAGCCAGTTTTAGTCTCTTCCCAAACAAGCATCTAAAGCAGGACGATTATGAGATTTGGTCAACTGTGAATTCTCTAGGTTGATATTCTTCTGCTCAGATAGTTGAAAGATTGAAGGGCAAAACCATCCTTGTCCTTCCCTGTCCCCACCCTGCAAAATTTTTTGTTTTGAGAACTGGAAGTCTTACCAATGATCATCTGGACCTACATTTTCAGTCATGATTTATTCCTCATACATCTGATCACGTTTGGAATTTTGTTCAACAGGATGGCAGCATCTTAAGCATTTCCATATTGATAGCTAATTAATAAAATTTCAAACCTAGATGCAACTCTGAAGTCCMTTTTTGACCATAGCTATACATCACCTGATTTGAAAACAACTAATAGAAAAAAAAGTAAATTACCAGCCACATATTCTGTGTCCAGGAAATTAGAAGTGCTTATTTTATATAGCTTATTTTATAAGTTGAAGATTTATTGCCTTAAGAAACTGTCACTGAGTTTAATGCTGTTGAAGTCCCATTAGGTCAAACCTCAAGTGGATTGTATGTGGTCATTTTGTATGTATTTTGCAATGCAAAGCTTTTAGCTTTAATTTTACTGGTTGGGAACATTACCTGGTACTCACTCCACAGTATAGGTATGTATTATTCAGAGTTTCTGAAAGCATTAGAGTTATCGACAGAATCATCTTATACTCTCTCTGTGTTGATAGAATCTTTCATTTTTGCTGTTTTTCTGAGCTGCATCAATTATTAAAATGTTCATGAAACTGGAATTGTTCCTAGGTATTTTTGCACACATGTTTTTCTGAAGAGATGGTATCAAATGGATTTTATGACATCAGCTGATTTTTTTTTATTTGTGTGCTAGGTGGTATCTTGGCCAACAAACAAAATTGCTTTGATGACTTTCAGTGTGCTGCCAAATACCTCATCAAGGAAGGCTACACATCCCCAAAGAAGTTGACTATTAATGGAGGCTCAAATGGGGGCCTCTTAGTTGGTAAGAACTGCTTGTATATTTCCTGGGTTTGGTGCTGGGTTTATCAAAGTAACCAGACAAAAATTTGTGAGATCCTCTTTTCAAAAGTTGCCAGAATGTCAATGCGTTAATACATACCAGGTGTTAAATATATACAATTGTACTTCATTTGCTGTTTGCATAGGACATTGGGATTCTGCAGTCTCTAGCAAAGGCTGACTGTTAAAAGCCATACTTACAATTACTGGCTTGTGTGGTAGAGCTAACCCTGTGCTAGAATCACACAGTAAGTAAGAATGCTTTAAAAAATACTTGTTTTTTGATTTTTCTTTCTTAAGGCTAACCATTACAAAATAATTACTGAATAACCAGAAATCTGTTGTGTAGCATCGGGCAACTTTGTGTGGTCTGTAGTGTAAGCCAGAATCCCATGTCCTGCAATCCTTCATCAGAGTTTCTCATTCACTCTTTCTGTAGTCATGCATTCTTGTTCTTAGAGGGCAAATGAAAACATGACAGTTCTGCGTTTAAAGCCTTTGTCCAGGGACGTGTAACAATTTGATTCTACTTTCATTATGTAGTTAAAAAATGACCACAAATAAAATCATGAATGTTTATGGTGAGAAACGTAAAATACAAGTACAGCTACAGGTACTTGAAAAAGTCATGAGCTTTTGAGGGACTGTGTAATTGTAGCACTTTGTTACAAATGCATCTTGCTCACATATAATTCACTGCTGTGTTCTTAAATTCAAGGAAATTAATAGCCTCCTCTTAAACAGAAAAGCTTGTCACAAAAATGTCTCATAGTCTAAGCAGTATTTAAAGAGCTACAAAATTTATTTCTGATTAAATTCCTGTATCTGAAAGTAGTAGAAGAAAAAGGGAGGTGATTTTGTTTGATTTTGAAAGGAGAAGGAAACACAAATGAATGATATGGGGGTTTGCTTGTATTTTTTTTAAACAGCATGAAAGGCATGTGACAGTATGACAGAGTTGAGCTACTCATGTGAGAAGAAAGAAAAAAGCATTTCAGGTTCATAAACCACTGATTTATAGAAAATGAGCAGATTTACTAGGCCCACTCTTTGCTTGCTCTTCTTTTTATACTCCTCCCTATTTATCTGCTGCTGAATACTGGCTCTATTGATTTTATTTTATTTTTCAGTGAACTAACGTCCAGCATAAGAAACAGGATTTGGAGTTATACAGATCTTTGGTCTAAGCCATCTTGTCTATTCCTGCATTCTTATTTTTAAAAAGCAATTGTTTTAAAGATAAATAACAAGTACATGTAAAGTTGTATTTTTGCTTTCTGCTTATATGCTTCTTGGCTACAGGTGGCAGGAGGTATTTGTGCATTGTAAATAAGAGCACCAATAGAAATGGATTAATATGGTAAAGGATTAAAGGGTTTGCATACCATTGGGAGTGCAGGCATTGCACAAGTCAATTTTATGTGAGCGTAAATATATATTTGGAAATGCAGTTAAACTTTCAACATGTTACATAGCTTCTGAAAATACTATTTTATGATTACGTGGACTTCAGTTTCAGTCAGGATGAGATTCATCCTACCCAGCTTTAGTCATCAAAAAAACTGTGTTTCTGGCTGAACAAGTCAGCTGAGCTCCTTGTTTAGGTAAGGGGAAGCGAGTGACATCTGCAGAGTGTACGTCATTCCAGTAGGAGACAGGTGTTAGGAATCTAGACCTCCCTCCTCTGAAAAATCTGTTGTTAGAAGCCTTCCCTTGCACTTGCAGATGGATTACAATCCAGCTGGATTTCCATGCTCTTGATGAGCCAGATAGGGATTTTCCTTGACTGGGTAGAATTAGGTGAATTTAGGAAATTCTTGTAAGTGCTTTTTCATCAAAGCAGAACTAAATTTTGCAATAGTTGTTCATGCACGCTAGAGAGCATAAGTCATACTTTAGGTGTGAGGACCCACTGCCAGATTTTCTCAATTCTAATTTATTGAAGGAAAAACTGACAAGGAAGAGTATTGTCACTCTTCCAAAATACTGTTTCCTTTTAGTCTGATTAACAGGAGGTGTCTCTGAGGAGTGCAGAACCCTCAGCTCTTGCCTCATTCAACTGCCAAACAAGACTTCCTTGTCCTGCAGTGTGATCCCAAAGCCCAGTAGAGTGGCACAGCTGTGAGCTGAAAACCTCCTTCATGCAAACGCAGCATTTGACCTCTCATGTTTGCTTAGACAAACAATTCTGAGGTTTTGAAATCTTACTTTTGTACTGAATTCTAAAGCTCAAAGTATGTGTAGAGGAGTAAAAGTGACGAATAAATTGTTGTTCCAGGTTACAGTTTATTAATGCATATAATTAAGTATTATGGTTAATTAAAGGGGTGCAGTGGGAATGGATGAGTGTCTCCATAAGTGATTTCTTACTGAAGTAACTATTTAGGGAACTAGGAGCAGCAATTTTTTATAAAATCCTGAGCAACACACAGTGCTTCAAGAGACACTCTGCAATAAAGAGTAATAAAATTAAATGTTATTATAGTTGTTTTGGCTTTTTTTCCTACGAGAATATAATTTATGTTCATAAAAGGAAATAACGTGAAGGGGAGGGATCTGATCAAAAGCTTCAGTTAAAAGGATAAAGAGCTTTTACGTGGCAGATATTTAAGGCACTATATATACCTTATGAAAATGGCTCAGAAAGGACCCAGGAAGAGTTAGCATACTTGCTTATCGGAGATGTCCAGAAGTAAAATCGCATCCTTCAGAAAATAGAAATCACCTTCAAATGAAGAAGATAGGGTAGAGCGTAAACTCTGACAGGGACTGATGGACCACAGGAGACTGATGAGCAAATTGCTTCCGATATAAAGATTAGCAATGAAAGCTTTCTATGCATATCAGAAGCAGGAAGCTGGCCAGAGGATCTGTGGGACTTACAGGTTAGTGAGGTGTAAAAGGAGCACTAAAGAAAGATAATGGCAGAGCAGAACAACTAAATCATCTATTTGTATTGATGTTCCCTCCTGAGGAGCGTGGGGAGTTCCCTGCACCAGAGTCTCTCCTCGTGGGGAATACTCTGAGGAGCTGACTCAAGCTGAAGCATCAGCAGAGGAGGTTTTGGAACAAATCAATCAAATGAAAAGTAGTGTGTTGCCAGGACCAGATGGTGCACACGCAAGATCCTAAGTGAACTTGGATATGAAATTGCAGGCTACTAAGCCTGAATGTCTGAGGAACAGAAAGGGGCAGGTGTAATGCCAATTTTTAAATGGTTCATGCTGATCCACAAGCTGCAGATGAGTAAATCTGGCTTCTCTAATGGGCAAACCAATTGAAACCAATAAATAATAGTTGACACGTAAGGAAGTATTTTGCAGGCTGAAGTTACATCTTGCAAATCTATTAGAGCTATTTGAAGGAGTCAGGCAGTGTATGGTGCTTGTAAAGTGATCTAGGTGAGGAGTTATTCTTGGATTTTGAAAACCTTTTGAAAAGGTCCCTCACATAAGGCTGTGCAAGGAAGTTCTTGCTGAGCTGGAAGCAAGGTCGTGTCATAGCAATATCCTGGTTAGCAGGAGGCAAAGAATGGGAATAAATGATCCATTTTCACAATGGACAAAAATGAGGAGATACATGAATTTGGGAAAGAGTATACGTATGTGTGGATGCACAGTGATTAGCTCTGAATTAAGAAAGGGATCCTGGGATCCATTGTAGTAGTTATGTGAAAATCTCAGTGCTCTTATTTCTTAAAATTAAAAAAAAAAAGCAAGGGAATTTGTAAAATCACCAGGCAACAGATGTAAATCAAGCAACAGAAATTGGAATTGAAGAACTTACTGCTACAGGATATGATGAACACTAGATGAATAAACATTAAGAAAGGAAATAGATGTATTTACGGAGGATATATGTTTTGATGGCTGTTTAACAGGATGGCTGGAGATAACTCCAACTCAGGGAAAACTTAAACAACTAGTTCAAAAGCTGATAATGTACAGGAAATATCTCCCAGTATTTGCTTAATGCGTTTTCCCAGAGCATCTGCCAGTTGCCACTCTTATAAATTGAACACTGAACTAGATGGACATACTGTGGTGTCGTGGTTTAACCCTGGCAGCACCTAAATACCACGCAGCTGCTCGCTCACCCCCCTGCTCCGGTGGGATGGGGGAGAGAATTGGGAGGGCACGAGTAGGAAAACTCGTGGGTTGAGATAAAAACAGTTTAATAATTGAAATAAAACAAAGTTGAACAGTAATAATAACAGCGGTAACAACAACAACAATAGAATATACAAAACAGGCGATGCACAATGCAACTGCTCACCACCTGCCGAACCGACGTGTTGTCGAGCCGACGCGTGCCCAAAACGCGCGAGCCCGTCCCGGAACCCAGAGCCCCACACACACACTTAGTTTTTATACTGAGCATGATGTCGCATGGTATGGAATACCCCATTGGCCAGCTGGGTCAACCACCCCGGCTATGCTCCCCCCGCCAGCTTCCCATGCACCTGGCAGGGCATGGGAGGCTGAAAAGTGCCTGGTGCAAGCACCACCCAGCAATACCCAAAACATCAATGGGCCATCAACACTCCTATTATACCAAACCCAAAACACAGCACACACACCCCCAGCTACTGGGAAGAAAGTTAACTCTGTCCCAGCCAGAACCAGGACGTGGTTATTTTTAAAATATGAGGCAAGCATTACTCTTAAAGAAATTGTCCCTTCCAGTAGTAGGAAGGTGGAAATAATAAAGAAAATAGAACAGTAATTTGCTTTATTAAAATGAGGTTATTCCTCTGATTTTGTAGTAGTCTGCTTTCATCAAAACTCTTTTCATATGGCTTTACATAGTAATTACGGAAGAAAACTTTCATCAATAAATGTAGGGCTTTTGCTCCTTAATGCCCTTTTCTTTGTTGATACTAATATTAAAAGTTTAGACAGTGAATGGTTTACGAAACTTCAATTCAGTAGTCCAAAAGCTCACATATTTTAAAAAAGTGTGTTTCTCCTTTAAATCCAGTTTGCTAGTTTGGAAGGCAGTTTTCAAAGAACAGCGTGTTTGGTGCCTGAAGAACAGGGAAATAGCTCTTAGCTTTTTTGAACATACCATCTTTGGGAGTTATAATTTTTATCCATTTGGGTATTTGCTTTCAGTTTTGCTTAAAAGTCTATTTGACTTCATATTCACTGGCAGTCTTCTCCCAGTGCAATTGGGTTTATATCAGATATTTTATACTGAAGTTTTTTGGCTCCAGGTCTTATATGGTAGTCTGTATTACTTCTCACATTGTTTTAACTTAACAGTTTTACTTTTTTTTGTTTTTTTAAAAGAAACTTTGAGTTTCTAAAAGACAGCTTTTTGGAAGTTGGTCTTTCATTAACTTGGCAGTAGACCTTTCGCTCTTGAGCTTAATTCTTTAAGATATGAATACTAATAGAGTTGTTCTCCTGTCGAAGCTGCCTGTGCTAATCAGCGCCCTGACCTATTTGGTTGTGCTATTGCCCAAGTGGGAGTGATGGACATGCTCAAATTCCACAAGTACACCATTGGCCATGCTTGGACCACTGACTACGGTTGCTCCGACTGTAAAGAGCAGTTTGAATGGCTGTGCAAGTAAGTGCCTTTAAATACTTCTGTGGTTGTTAAAATGCATAGTCTGCTCAACAGTTTCAGGTTGTCATGATCAAAATCTATTCTGAGAATTATTTCATCCTTTCCCACGCTGGATTTGGGGAGCTCAGCATTTCCTTACAAGTCAGTTTTGCATGAAAGACTATCTTCAAAGCCCTGTTGGGTCAACTGGTCATATTTTCAAAGACCTTGTTCTGCTAACAGCTTTACCAACTCGTAAGGTTTTCTTTCTGAATAATGACTCCTTTAGGCTGTCACAACAGAATATTCTCAAGTGAACCACTACATAAATTGTATTTTTTACAAAGGGGGAGAGACAGTCACCATTGTGAATTATATTATACAATGTGGATGGGATTTATTTGTAGGAATTGAATGGCAGTAGACCGTAACAGGATATTAATTCATTTCTTAACTCCTTGCTGGGACGTCTGGAAAGATTATTTAAAAAAAAAAAAAAAAAAAAAAGAGACGAGAGAGACAGCTGTGTGAGAACAGAAATGATCTGCACATTGGATATGGCTAATAATGTGTTAGAATAAGTCCCATCATTGTAAAATATTTTTCTGGAACCTCGTCTTCTGTTACTGCATGTGTATTCCTTTAATAATGAAGATTGACATTCCAGGAGAATGCTTCAGACACACTAAACAATTTGGCTGGTCTGAAATTTAATAGAGTGTTTAGATATTAAAAAGTATATGTGCTACAAGTACACTGAGATCTAATTTGATCTAAAGCATTTATTAAAAAAAAAAAAATCAATGTCAGGTCCAGATACTAGATGATCAGTTGGGGCCATTGTAATTAGATTGTTTCAAAACCTCTAGTTGTCTAATTTAAGCTTTCAGTGGCAAACATGTTTTTGTAAATACAGTGCACAAAACAATTAACAAATTTCATAATTCATCTTTTATCAATAGATACTTTAGGTCTTAGATAATAGATAAAATATTAACTGTTATAAAAATGATCCAAATAACATTCATGATTTTGGACATGGAAACTTGCCTGCACATCTGTGAGTTCAGATATTCTGAAGAGGTAAAGTAGAAGCAAAGTTTTAAATTAATTCTGTGATTAGGAGAAATGCATCTGTAGGAAGGAGTCACTCCATACCTACTTACACACATACTTACTCACAAAATCTCAATGCGTAATTTTAGAAACATCTTATATGGCAATACCTGAAATATTTCTTTGCCTCCTTTTCAACAGCTGGCAATTGTGTATCAAATGTAAGAGGATATATATGTAATGTTGCTTAGATGTTGCCTTTACAGATACCCAAAAAATATATAAGGCAAATAGAGTGGCAGGTAGTGACAATCATTTAACTTCTTTTCAAAACAAATCATAGTCTGCAAATTCACTTACATTGTTCCTTAGGTGTTCTTGAGGAAGCCAGGAATGTGTTAGGTTAGACATTCAAATATTGTCACGTGTTCTTAAAAATAATTTGGACTTACTTAATGGATACTGCTCCAAGTGGGAAATTCATTCAAAAATAAAGCAAATTTTCCTTCTGTATTTGCTATCATGAAATAGGGGGAAAAGTAGTATCCTACTCTTGATTTAAGGAATGTAACATTCTTCCTAGGTGTAGTTTTGTCTAAATGAAGTATGAAATGGTTAAATGGAATTCTTTGGAACTTACCATTATGTTTAATTTCTAATACTAGAGAGTACTTTGTGTTGAGATATGTAGATACACCTTTTATGTTATGTTACGTTACAGTAGCTAAAAGATGTAAATTCTCCTGCAAAGAAAGCAAATTTTGAAAGTTAGATTATTCATTGCTCAAAAAATAGGAATCAAGGTCATCTAGCGAAAGCAGGAAGACTTACAGTTCTCCTTTCAGTTTCCTGCATGGTGTTCCCTCAGAATACGTGCATGTTCAAAGGTGGTCTAAATATTGGAGGGAGCAAATTTAATAACTGTACAGCACTTGTGGCTTACCATCAGAGACTGTTTCCAAATTTGCATGGGAAGAAGCCATCCACATGCAGACCTGGACTACGTATGTATGCTGGGAAAAAGTCTCGATTTCCCTGTTTCCCAGCAGGATGGATCCTGCTATGGAGTTGGCAGCTTTTGCTGCAGTTTCCCTGTTGCCCGTTCCTGATATTTTGGGCGTTTCTGTGAGATGTATGCATATACCTCTCTGAAATTAAAGAAATGTACTTGCTTCACATTTGAGAGCCAGAGATCTGTGGCCACTACCACGTATCAGTTGCCAGTAGTGCAATTCTGATTTATGCAACTGAGAACGGTAGTATTCTGAGTCCTATCAAATGGCACTGTGACGATTTCAGTATGAAAAGACCTTCTTGTTGGGTCTTGAGGAAAAAATATATAAACATTTATGTGCTCTTCTCAGGTACTCTCCGCTTCACAATATCAAACTACCAGAAGAAGATGGCATCCAGTATCCTTCTACACTGCTTCTCACAGCAGACCATGATGATCGGGTGGTCCCTCTACATTCACTGAAGTTTATCGCTACTCTGCAGTATGTTGTGGGCCGAAGCCGTAAACAAACCAATCCACTTCTCATCCATGTTGACACCAAGGCTGGGCACGGAGCAGGAAAGCCAACTGCTAAAGTTATAGAAGAAGTGTCAGATATGTTTGCTTTTATAGCACGATGCCTAAATCTTGATTGGATTGAATAGGCAAAATGCTTATTACTGTCTCCTTTAGAAAACAAGGGCTTTAACACCATTTAAGACCAACCAGACTACTACTTGGTGTAGTACTTACATTTAAGAACTGCAGTTTAATATTTTATTGATCCGACCTGCTATGGAGTTTTGATCTTCTGTGCTTCCCTCTTTTTGGCATTTCTTTGAATTTCTTTTCTACTGCGATCCAAAGTACATTTTGAAAAGCATGTTCAAATAAATAGCTGAGCTACTGTCAATGCTGTTGTGAACATTTAGATTCCAGAGTTTAGTGCTAGTTGAGCTTATTTCCTGTAAACAATTTTAATGTATTTTGCACCTATAAACATATCCAGATCATCTGTAATTAAATGTAAGTACTGTCCACATCCAAGAACTCTGAGCATACTTTATTTACACAGTAACTTATTTAAGAATGTAAATTGAAGGTGTTCAGCGATAACCATGAAATACTGAAGAGACAGTAATCTGGGTAATTAAGTCAAATATTATTAAAAAGCTTATATTACATGCTGTTCATAAGTGTGTTACAGTCTATAGTAATGATGTTGCTAAATTGTTCTTTCTTTCCAAAGAGACTTCAAAATGTCACCAGTTTTCTCTTCTGTCATTTATTTCCACACAGAAGAGAAAATTGGAGGCTGGAAAACTTGAAGAATTCCTAGATTCTCACTGTAATCTCAGTCAAGGTATACAGATACTCTCCAACAACCCGTCTGCTGTTAGCTCTTTAACTATTTCTGAAGAGTAGACCAGACCACTGGTTTAAAAAGAAAAAAAAAACAACAACACCCAAAACCGCAGCTTTGTCCAGATTGTTCAAGTTCAGTTTTTCCTGATGCCTTTGGCAGAATGTTCTCTAACAAGCCAAAATCTGAACATACGTATATAACCTAGTTCTGGCTGCAGAACAACAAGAGCTCGTAGTCAGACTCCCTAATGATTTGACACAGGCACAGTATTTGAACTGCCATTTCATATCTTTCCCATCTGGGCTGTAGAGCTATAAAGTAGATGTGAGTATTTGCCTACTAGCTGTCTAAACTCTGATGCACTGCAGCAATTAGGGTTTGATTTTGCAGAGCAAAAAAGCATTCTACCAATTATTATTGGTCTTGTTGCCCCTCCAGAAAACACTGCTGCTTCTCAGTTTTGGATAAACTGATACATTCTTCCAGAGTCATGCTCGTCATTATATTCATACTTAGACCCTAAGGCCTCTATTTTAACACTGGGCTGAGGAGTTTCATCTCTAAGCAAACAGTGTCTCACCCCAGGAAGAGGAGGGAGTGGTATTTGAAAGAGGAGTAGGCTGCCTGTAAACAGCAGCAAAATTAAAAATAAATTTGCACCAGATTCACTCTGTGTTTCTCTCATGCTCTGGGGCTTCTGCTGATTCCCTCTGCAATCCAGGAAGGATTATCCCTCTCAGGCCCTTATTATGCATAATTTGATTTTAGGAGGAAGAAAAAAATATAAAAGGATTTCTGCTTTCCTATGAAATACCACACCTAAAACCTGTATGTGATCTGGGGTTTATTTGTGATCCATGGGCATTACAGTTTTACCAGATACTTTATGGACTGATGCATTCTGATCACAGCATTGAATTAAACAATCAGAATAGGGAGTTAAGGGAGGGCTGGTTTTGGTTTTTGTTGGTGGTTTTGTTTTTTTTTTTTTACACCCTCCAGGCTGTGAAAACAGGGTTCAGGTTCAGCACCCGCCTTTTCCCAGAGGTATGTGAACTGCTTTCTATGATCATCGGGGAATTTTCAACAATTTCCCTGCATGGCAGAAACAAAGCACATAAAGCGGTGCCATCTCCACTTGTAACACCTCACAGTTGTGCCATCTGGCCTTTTATTGAATGTTACAGTATCATCAAGAGGGCAGAGCTTCACCTCTGAGATGAGAGCTTTGCAGGATAGGGTGTGTGGAAAATATGGTCCTCAGGTGTTCGTGAAATAGAGCTGAACTGTGTTGGTGCATTGAATTGCAAAGGCTTGGGCACAGCCAGCTCAATCATCTCTTCAGGTCTTTGTTCCTAAAAATGCTTTTCCTTGTTCTCCAGCTGGTCAAACACAAAACTTCTGGCACAGGTTAAAAATCATTCATTTTCCTCCTGAAGCTTTCTGCTGAAGCCAAGTTCCCTGAATGGCTCAGTATCAGGGCAGATGACCCGTAATGTTGGGAGTTTGGAAACAAACATTTCTCTTTGAATGGCAATCAATAGTACTGAAGGTGGAGCTGGCTTGCTGGAGACACCACTCAAAAAATAAGTGTTCAAGAGTATCCCTATTGCGAAGGGGTTGTGTTTCTGTAATAGGGTCTTAATGTCAACATTTTAATTGATCTTGATACGGTATGCCAAGTCCAGGATTCAGGTGCCAAAAAAGTGATGTTGCAGAGCTGTCCTATTAGCTGAGTTGCTCCTCTCGGTGCAGAAAGGGTCATTCTCCAGCTGGAATCTGTAATTAACTCTGAGCGAGTAATGCTCTTGTAATATAGTGGGATTTAAACCTTCAGGGTTTGGATTAAATAGACCTGGAGCCAAACCATTCCTGCTGTATAAAACCTAATGAAATCTCCGTTAGTCTGGTTTCAAGGTTAACTTCTTTTCYCTTCAGTGGAAATGCTATTTTATGAAGAGGCTCTGTATTTTGTGTCTTTTATTTCCAGTACATGAAGCAAAATTCACTAGCTGGGCAAGGTTATCTCCTCACAACTATCTGCTTTTTCAAAATCATGTTTCTTAGAAAAATAGATACCAATGTTTTGTGCCAAGATCAAAACCAGAAAAATCTTTGAAGTCCTGTAAGAGGCTTATGCTACATGAACCAAAATCTGTTTTTAAGTGGAAATAAATGAACTTTTTACATACTGCTCTTTCTGATACTCTTCACAACTAATGTAAAGATATCTTAGTTGTCTTCGCTCCCATGAGAATACATTTGCCTCAGAGTTGATTTATGTGAAAAAGGTCAGAAGTATTTTTAAAAGCTGAGAGTCTTCATATTCTTCACATAAAGAGATATTTGAATTCCTTTGCATTGGAGTTAATTTACATTTTGGTAGCTGAAAAAAAAAAAAAAAAGATACTGACTTTAGATAGGTGCTGCACCCTCCCCAGCAATATAACCACCAAGATCTAAGGGTTGGAAGAAGGGCAGCTGGCCTGTGGATATGTAAGAATAAAGGACGCTCAAGACAGAGTTTGGAGACACCTGTTCCTAGTACCTAGGACTTCTCCTGTTTCACCAGGATTTTCTTGACTTGACTCTACTTTGCCATCTGTCTGTAGGAAGGCAGAAACATGAGCAGCAGTACTTTTGGATTCGGTACGGCAAGCAACAGCTTTCAAACATCTATGTTGTCAGGTCATTTATTTATTTTTAGCCTGAGGTAGCCCCTCAGGATTGCCTGAAGATCTGCTTATAGACTCTTCTTGACAGTGTCTCCTGTGAAAGGGGTTTTCCAAGCTGAGTAGGATTTAGGGGGGAGGGCCGAGGGAGGGATTTGGAAGCCAAGCTAATAAACAACCACCCAATTTTCTGCCAAGCTCTTCTACTTTGAAAATCTTTAGTAGACAGCTTTTGTGCAATTGCCTCTCTGTGCAGACCTCTCAGGATTTGGATAGTCCATGCTGTTTGAACAGCCAGGTTTGGCAATTTTGTTCATTTCTCCGTATGTTCTTTTAATTACTTCTGCCTTACTATACTGCATGCCAGGAAAAAAGCATTCCTCTGGCTTTTTTTTTCCTTGCCCTTGCAGGAGGGGGAGGTGGGGTAGCCTTCCAATTCTCACGTCTCTGAAGATAACGAAGGTGTGTCCTCAAGATAACATTATTCCTGAATAGCCATTTCTGAATAAGCTTATGTCTTCAGTTTATTCATGGCAGATAAATCCCAGTGATGGAGTCCCTCAGTGGAAGCTGGACTAGCTACTGGCATCTGCAGAAATGAACTGAAATTCTGGACTAGGAGGACTGTGATTTGGCCATTTTTCCTAATTTTCCATAAGATTAACTGAAAATTCAACACTTAAAACCGAAGCTGAGCAATAACATGTCAGTGAGAATCTCTGTTTCTGTAGACGTCCCTCTGCCTTGCTAGCAGGAGTAACAGAGGCAAGGAACAAACTTGGTGCTCATGCCCTTACCCACAGCAGGGTAAGTTTAATGCTGAAAGTCTGAATGGCAAGAGTCAGTTCGTGGTGATTTTCACTAAACATTTCTAGCTTCCGCAGCAGATGCAGCACGAGAGCTGGAGTCAATGGATGGATGATGTCTCTGCAAATGTGACGTTGTCTCTGCAAATGTGACGTTTCTAGCCTGCCACGTGCTGTTCGGAAGACTGCAATTTGTGCATGTGCACTACTTTCAGTGCCTCTAAGGCTTTCTATGTGCAAAAAGGAAGGAGACATTATTCTAGAACCCCTTAAAGTGGGGGGGGCGCATGCTATTTTAAATAACATGCGTGTTAGGTAGGTATCTGATAGTGCTAACTGAAGTATTAGGTATTTGTCTATAACCTAAACAGGGCAATATTATGCCCAAAATATTATCTATACTTTTCATCTTAGCATCACTGTCAAAATACTGGGGAAATAATCTGAAGAAAAGCAATAGAAAGGGCTTGATTTTGTAGTATTGGTATTGATTTGACCCTTTCAGTACTTCAGGAGACTGGATGAACATTCACTGTGTGGGTTCCAAAATAAGCAGTCCCCCGGACCTGGAGGAGGGTGGAATTCCCTGGTTTTAGGAAACAAGGTTGTATTACAAATGTAAGATTGCACACAGTGAAGCTACAGACCAGCTGTAGGTTGAGCTGCATGAAATACCTTAATTCAGCAGGGGCACCTGGCCTCATAGGTGGTAATTCCATTCAGTTCTTAGCACCATCGTTTTCATGCTGCTTTGCTTTCCCTGCGAAGAGCTGTACTTAACCTCTGACATCTCCTCGGGAGAAGAACAGATGAACGTTAAGATATATTGCATTTCAGTAATGCCATCAAATATATTCTCTTCTCCTGTGGGACTACGAAAGTGTCAGAAGACAAGAGCAACAGTGAAAAAATTAATGTTTGCTTTGCCACCTAACAGTCATTGAACAACTGTGAGCATGCTAAATAACAGAGGAATTTATTCATTAGTTAGTTATGCACCAGTTAATGCAATTTTTTAGAAGTTTGGATGAGAATACTTAGCTGGCAAAAAACTGCTTTCTGTGCTGCTTTATGCTTTTAGGCCGTTTCTGGTGTGCAACAACAGGAAGTTGTTTGTCATTTTGACAGCAAGTGACAAAGTGCTGTAACATGGACTGTTGTTTCCTTCCTGGGGAAGAAACTGAATAAAGGGCTCAGGCATTGCACTATTCAGAATCCTTTGGAGCTGTAACAGGAACAGATAAACAACACGCAGTGTCTTGTGATTGTTTCAAATGAAACAGTGTCATTTGTTAACAGAATATGATGTTTTCTGGTAGTGTTATTTTTCAGAGGAAGCTCTGCTGTAGTAGAACAAGCTTTGAAATGTAGGTATGTTCAGTAGCTGGGCCAAGCTGTTAAATACTTCCTACTTCTCAAATATTTAGTGTTAATTAACATTCTGCTGCTGAAATTGCTTTTTGGTTTAGTTTAAAGCTTCTCAGTACGAAAAAAGTGTTTTCATCATGAATGGCATAAAGCTGTAGACCTAAGACCATTCATAGGGACCCAAGCTTCAGCTCTTGTATGGTTTACCTTTCATCTTGCGTTTCACTAGGTAGACACAGGTACTAGCAAAACTTTGCATTACAGTAAAAAAGTGAAATAAACATTCATGATCGCTGCCTGTAAGTTGTAGAGCTTGGGAAACCTCTGTTGTTGACTACATAAACAAACCTCCAGCTGTATTTTGAAATTAAAGGGATTGCTTTTCCTCATTGGACATGCTCAGACCTCCTTGAGCTTCGAGGAAGTGCAGATCCAAATCTGATCTTCGCAAGAGCGCCCATCAGTCAAAATGCCTAAAAGCAAAAGCAAAAGTTCTTGAAACTCCATGTATTCGCAATGTGGTTATCCTCTAGCACTAGCTTGCAGAGCTTTGGCTGCCAAGGACAAACTGGAAAACATCCTCCTCTCACAGATGACAGTCACTTGCACAACAACCCAGTCATTAAACAGTTTGCTGCCTGCTGCCCATTCTTCCTGCCTGGTGGAGCCTTCCAGGGCCTTTGCGCTTGCCAGGGGAGGTCAATGGAGGGGGGAGGGGTATCAGTTACAAAATTGCTTCCAGCTAATGAATGAAACCTTATTGAGACCACTTCATTAGAGACTTTAGATAGCTTTTGTTATTTTCGATGCTTGTTCCCTTTGGTGAGAATCAGGCAGCCTGTCCTGCCAACTGGGGACAGCAATGCTGGGTCAGAGAAAGAGTCACCATGATGGTGGATATCACCTGGAGAGGCATTCTGGAAAACATGCTTTCTGTTCATCAGGGTTTAACACCAACGTGCACTGATTTCTGCTTTATGAATCTAATTAGGTTCAAGGAATAACCATCAGAGCATTAACTGCAGAGGGATGTTGTGGCCTCTTCAGTCCCTCAGAGTGGCTCTGGGGGACAAGGCACCTGTTGCAGCAGGACCTGTCAGAAACACGGGGAGCAATCACTAGGCAAATGTAGATGTGTCACGTCTCTCAGTGGATGACAGGATAAGAACTGTGTACCTTTGTTTTTGGATGCACAGGCCTACGGAGCTCCTGCTTACAGAGCTGAAGGAAGAGCCGTTCCCCCCAGCTGTCAGAGGCTGGTTTTGAGACATGTTGGCTGTAGCTCATCCCAAGCTCCTACACCAGCCATCAGGCTGGTGCTTAGCTGTAGTCACCAAACCATGGAAGTTCTCTATTTGGCTGTTATTTTGGGAGCCGAGGATGACGTACCAGCGACTCGAGGAGGGATGTGATTGATAGATTGAATCATTTAACCACTCAGCCACTTCACCCTGCTCTGCAGGCCTTGGTGCAGATAGGCTTTTTGGGTTGCCTACAGGCCAGAGCACCACAGGGTGGCCTCCACTGGTGGCTGAGGGCTGCAGAGTTGAAATGGAGGGCAGATTTTTGTCAGGAGAGTTAGCCCTTTCTAGCCAGCTGGAAAGGCATGGCAGCCTCTAGTTGAGCCTCCCTTTTGGCCACCACCAAATGGCTGACAGGGATCTAAACTCCTGCAGTGGGGGAATCCTCCAAGATTGGGACAGTGCCCAGGTGCCACCCCATCTCAGGCCCCCCTGAAAGTTGTAGGTCCTCTGTTTAGCAGCTCCCTTGTCCTACCTGTCAGCTGCAGCCTGTGCCAGGTAATGTGGTCACAAAGGCTAAGTCCCTCTGGACAGCCCGGTTTCCCTGTGTGGCAGCTAGCAGTGGCCTCAGCTGTTGGCTAAGGGAGCTGGGAGCGAGGGGGACACCAGCACAGACTGTGCCCTCACCGACGGATGCAGTCCCACAGGGTCAGACCATGGTGGGCAGACCTGGGGGCTGGTAATGGGGCCCATCAACAGCCCCTGACATGGCAAGCAATGTACCAGGTCCAGGGTCCAGCCATGGGCTCCAGACAGGAGCAAAAGGAGATGGGGCCAGAGACAGGGCTGGAGAGAAGCTACAGTGCCCATCCAAGGGGTCCACGCAGGAGACAGGCTACCCACGGCACAGATACAGTAACAGGGGCTACCCAGCACTTGAGATGAACACTTGCAGGGTTAGTTTTAGAAATAAAACTGAGATTTATTTCCCAGTCACTGGATAAATAGAGCCCCTCCCCCCCCTTTCCAGGAGCAGATATTGGACCCTCTCCCAGCGAGAGAACGGGGTATTCGGACATCCCCGTAGATGGTGGTGTCGGTGCCCTGGCTGCTGCAGGACTTGAGACCCCCAGGTGCCTCGCGTGCCCGGTTCATACTTTCTGTGACTTAATGCTTAACCTGACAGGTACTCTGAATCCCATTTTGAGATCTAGGTTTACTTTCCCCCTGCTCTTGTAGAGGTCTGACAGACACTTTGCTGAATTTTGACATCTCTTTTGGAAAGCCTAGCTCCTAAAATTAGGTATTGATACACCCAACTTAACTGGCATTTAAATCCCACACCAGAGTTAGCCTGAGGCATCTCCACTTGACTGTATAATCCTCTGGGGGCTTTCGGTAAAGCCTCTGTCTGGACTCAGTTTACTCAATTCGGGTAACTCAGTACCTCACTTTGGGCCAGGTACTAGCTGTTTGCTCTGGTTTATTTTGGGGGATGTGATTCAACAGGCATGTTCAGAGCATGTTTAACAATCTGCCAGGACAGAGCTCCCTGTGAATCACTGCTTTCCCCTCTTTCCCTTTTCAAACATAGCAGCAGCCTCATGGCTGGGACCCTCCCCAGGGAGAGGAGTTTGGGGCTGAGTGACCCTGTAGCCCCCCCTGGCTGGGCGACGCCAAGCTGCAGTGATAAACGCAGGAGTCACTCTCCAGGCAGTGCACAACAGCAGCTTACCCTCCATAGGGATGTCCTGGGCTCTGGCGCCAGCATCCGAAACTGTTTCACTGTTTTATCCCATGATGCAAATATAAAATACCGATATGGGCTAAGGCAAATTCCAGGGATCTCCCATTTCCTGGTAAATACTAAACTACAGAGTTGGGGTCACTCTTTTTTTTTTTTTTTTTTTTTTTAATCCTTCTGGGTCCTGAAATCCTTCACTTGTCTCAGACCAGAGGCAACTGCTTCTTTGAGTAACAGGGAAGGAGGGGGGATCTGCTCAGGCTGCACACACACACACGTAGGCAAGTGCTCAGACAGGCAGCTAAAGGTTGTGCCTTGCAGCTCCTAACTTGGGCCTGTCTTTAGCAAATGCGGCCCACTGTGAAAAGTTTTGTACCTCTTTAAATAAATAAATCCCTCTTCCTCAAGACTGCTTCCAGCCTTGCAGACATCTGGTCAGACTCAAACAGCTGGTGATAAATCATTCTGGAAAAACAAATATTTCTTTTCTTCTCCTTTGTCCCCAAATATGATATTCTTCCAGCTGACACCAGCCCCAAGGCAGAAGTCTGGCGTTAATCACCTTTGCCTGGCTGCTGTGGTAAAATTCAGAGGGTCTCACAGGGCCAGGGGCACACAGCCCCACGCGAGCACGAGGCATGCCCCCCCCGCAGCAGGCAGCCCAGTGACACCGTGCCAGCAAACCTCTGAACAGGTGAAAACACCATGCGAGGTGGAAGCGCTGGGAGGCTCGTGCTTGCCACCGCAGCGTAAAGCCCGAGGAGGACTCCTTGGAGAAGGGCTGCCGGTGCCACAGCCCCGTCTGCCAAGGCTGGAAAGACAGCTGCTGCCGCCCGTGTATTTAATACCTCTGTCGTCGTCCAGACTAATGCACCGGCTCGCAGAAAGGCTGTGCTGTCTGTACACGTGCCAAAGCAATGCTGACCCTTGACATGGCTCTTGGCTGCGGAGGAAAAGGCTTACGTGGGAACTGGGGAAATATATTTGGAGCATGAGGTCTCTAGGACCACCTGCCCTGCCTCAGCAGAGGGCCTGAATGCTGTCAAATTACAGGGGTGACCTTCCTCTTCCTTTAAGTATAAACATCTCCTGCACTCAAACCTATTTTTTTTTCAAGTTTATTAGCATACTCATCTCATTTGTGGGTTTTCTCCACTATTCAGGATGACAACAGATGTCTAGGGAAGATAATCGCTCTTACATTCAAGCCCTAGAAGGCTGTGCAAGCCTTTTGGGAGAGCATGTCATCCTTATCTCCAGCACAAATTTTGTTGAAAATGCCAGTTTAGCCTAGAAGCCAGCTTCCCAGGAGTTTTCCTCTTTACAATCAAAACATGGAGCTGATCTCCTTGGCTTGCCAACCTAAGACCCGCACAGACCTATAGATAACTGAAGGGGTCACCTCAAACCAGCAATGGCAGCCAAGGAGAGGCTGCTGGGGAGCCCCAACCTCTTCAGCACTTACCAAAATCCTACCACCGGCTTGTTTGTTTGAGCTGTCCTGCTGTGCTGTAAAGCATGAGGCCGGCAGGAGAAAAGGCACGCAGGAGCCTGAGCCTGCCATTTGAATAACCAAGGCCTGTCATTCAGTGCAAAGGAGAAGTCCAGCTCAGGTCAGAGCTTGGGCGCAACAGAGACCTCTAGCTACCAAGGGAGATTTCTGGCCCACGTGAGAGACATTTCTGGAGGGAAGCAATGAATTGACAGGGTTTTCTGAATTGCAGTTTCAGACTTAAACACCTAGAGCCTGTCTGACATAGATCCTCCTATTGACTCCGAGCCCACATCTTAAAGCAGCAGCTTCATCCCTCTTATTCTCCCATCCCATTCTCTCTACACTGTATTACACGTTACAGGAATATCTTATTTTCTTTACCTGCTTTGAGCTCTACAAGGTGCTCTCATCTTTCCTAATCACACTATGCCTGCTCATTTTTCATTCTTTGACCTTCTTGCTGTTTTAACCTTGTCTACTCCTTGAATTACCTAGAGCTTCAGCATGCAGGAAGCACTACAAAGCTTATGGCAAAACCAAACAAGCTGCAGGCTCACACACACATGCAGAGACCTTTCCTTGGGGCTTTGCTTAATTTTCTCTCTGCTTTGTTCCAGATCACTTATTAGAAATTCAGAAACCCCTCGAGCCAGTTTCTGAAGACCAGCTGTTCTCCTTGGGTGACATATGGTTCCCGCATACATGGCCCTCCAAAGGACTATGCTTCACTCAAATCTTATTTCTGGGATGCAACGGGGACTTGAGACAGCGTGCTTATTTTCCACGGACGCCTGAGTCTCACCCATCGGGAACGTTTGGTACCAGCATTACAATTCCCATTCTGCCCTCTGGTTTTAATCCCTACTTTCACTGCGCTTTCACCATCTGCTGCTAACTCCAGCTGTCGTCTTTTAAAGAAACACTGTTTGAACGTTTGTTGTGGCTCTGACAAACCTTCTCTCCAGGTGCTTCTGTGAGAATTGGATGTCCCTGGTTAACAAACAGTCAGCACCACCTGACACCCAAGACACACCACTGCTCTGAACTTCCCCCTGGTCTGTTTAATTAGCTCCTCTAGCTGGAACTAGCTGTGGTTTAGCTTCTGTTGTTTTTTCTGTTCCTTCGTTATTTCACCAGGGCAAGCTGTCCCTACAGACTGCTGCCACCTCTTGTGCATCTCCTTCATCTTGTTCCTTGAAGCTGCCAAGAAAAGCACTTGGTGTAAGTTTTGCTTTCCACGCTGGAAGAGGTGCAGCTCACGGAGCTTTCAGCCCTAACGGTGGTTTTGCCTCTACAGCAGCCACTTGTCGCAGTAATTGTCTCAGAGGCACAGCCCCCCTGAGGCAACATGGTCTTCTCCTCCTGCAAACCCCGTGCCGTTTCCATTACTGCATCTTTTGTGGAGACGCAAAGACTATGTCTGTCTGGCACTGCATTTCCCTGTTCTCATTTCAGGTAAACACAGCCAACAAGGTCTAAATCAAATAAAATCCAACAGAATGGAGGAGTTCGGGGATCCTTCAAAATGAACTGCCATCCTCCTGTCCCAGGTTTTCAGTGCTGGAAGCCGAAAATGACTGGCAGTAGAAGGCAGTCCTCATCCAAACCACAACAATTGGTGCAAATCTTCCCTTTTTGTCACTGAACTTTCAGATCGGACCCAAAAATAGCAGGGAAATTTTCATACTAACGTAATTTTGAAGTTGCAGCGTAGATGGTGCAAAAGGACCCTCAAATACCGTTTGAGATATTTCAATATAACTTACTACAGCAGTTCTGCCACTGCTAATTTTGTGCCTATATTTAACCGAGTCCTTGACCGACCCTGGGAAATGCAGGTCATTAATTATCACGGCCAACCTCGGCGACAGGGCGAGCAAGAGCACGCACTAGGGGATGGCCGGAGCAGGGTCTGCACCATGGGGAGGAGGCTGGGAAGCTGTTGACCTGTCCCTGGGATGCTCCCCTGGCCAGCCCCATACCAGCAGCTCACCCTGGGGAGTCCTGCAGGCTTTCCTAAAATAGCGGCTCCCTCGCAGCCCTGACCCTGGGGGAGGCTCAGCATTAGAAAAGTGGCAGCCTGACGCCCTGCTGCGCCGCCTCACTTTAAGCCCCGGAAAGTCCTAACCTGACCTGTGCACTATCCAGTAAAAACATATCCACAAATACATTTAGAATTAAACAAACAAACAACAAAAAACTCCCAAACTCCAGCACTGATAAGGAAGGGGAGAGACACTGAAGATATTAAGTCTCCTTCGAAATTTGGCATTGAACTGCGTTGGTTCTACATTGAAAAGATGGAGCAAAAGTAGGAAAGCACATATGAAAAACACTCAGTCAGATGCCTGTTAGGAGAGACTGAAAAATTAGGAATTTTTCATTCAGAGAAAAGTGAAACGGGAGGGCATGAAAGATATATTGACAATAAACACTGTAAGGATGGTAAATTGGATACTGAAATCTGCACTTTCTCTAGAAACAAAAAGACATTAGAAGAAAATAAAGAGGCAGAGATTTTACAAACAGTCAAGGGGAACAGTTTCACACAATGCATGATTAATCTGCAGCACTGCCCGCCACAAGATGTTATTGGGGTTGAGTGCTTAGCAGAATTTAAAAAAAAAAAAAGCATATTACATGCTAATAAAAACATGCAATCATCTGTGATAGCTGAAACTTAGGGAAAAAAATCTGCAGAATTTGTAGAAGAAAGCACAGAAGGTAGAGACAGTGCATGGGTCCATGGAGGTAACTCTTACCACAAAAGTGTGGACAATCCCCTCTGAACTGGAGCCAATCAGTTTTACATTCAATTTACTGTTGAAATAGAAAAAAAAACCATGAGCATTCTTAAGTCTCCATGACGCATCCTGAAGATTATTCAGGACAGAGAGATGGTGGGAGAAAAGTGAGGAAGAGGTTGTAAAAAGGAAACACTTTGCTTCATTCTTAAAACCCTTTTCAGCCCTTGTGATCTCTGCCAGATAAAAAAGCCATAGCAGAAAATGACCGAAGCCATTTAACATTTAAAAAGGAATAAGATTATAAGGAGTAAGCTCAAGTTTTCTTTGAATGTGACGCCCCACCACTGATGAGATTTTTCAACCAAAGGACTTGCACTTCTATGCTCAGTCCTTGTGTTTCTTCATCCCCTGTGATGATCTGAGGTAGCTTTGCCGGCCTGTGGGAAGGCTAAGCAGCACAGTGTTTTGAAAGAGAGAAACAGGTAAAATGCTCAGAGGTGGTTTTATGCAAAGGGTTATGTAAATACCTATGCATTATTGCTATCTTACCACTTGGATTCATGCAAGGGTCTATCAAGGAGTTTCCYGAGCACTTTGCTTTCTGAACAAGACAGAACTTTAAACACAGAGCTTTTGATGCCAGCTCTTATTACTAGAAATGCCTTTAAACACCTACACATCTTTTGCTCTACTCGCACTTAATTATGAGCTCATTTGACAACTGACACTTAATTAACCTGATTTCCTTTCATTCTTTTTCCTCCTGTCTTCTAACTTAACTGACTGCACTATAGATGCTCACATTGATGCCAGTGCAGTCTTGGTCTCTGCCTTTTAACTCCCATTTTCCATCCCTGCTACTTGTGCAAAACATGGTTTTCAGTTTTCTGACCAAACTCAGAAATAATGGGTTCAATGTCTTTTTTTTTTTTTTCCCCTCACTGAAACAAATGTCCCAAAATTCATTTTTAATTGAAGAAAATGTGTCATTTRTCAAGGAAAAAAAAATAAGCACATCTATCCCAAAAGAGAAGCAATTTGAAAATGAAATGACTTGACTTCTTTGCCAACATTTTGTGAGAYTCTTTTCCAGCAATTCACTGAATTTGTCATGAACACATCACTGTGTGGTCCTAAAATATGGGGTCCTGTTTGCTCCTATTGTTACCCTTCACAGTCCTTCGTGCACTGAACAATCCTACATTATCATAAGACTTCCAAGCTTTTTCTAAAGCATTTGTAAGCTTGTGAGAGATTTTTTTGATACGTTTCCACCTTTACTTTTGTAAAGCTTTCTCAAAGAACAGGTCYGCTGCTGGTCTTCTGGTTTTTCCTACCAGATTGCTGCTAAAAACATATAAGCTCTCAACAGGAGCTAGTGCACAATATCATTAATCAGTGTCACCCACCAAATTCTTGCCAGTATCTGAGAGTAGCACTTGGGGGAATATTTCTCAGCCTCCGTTCATGATCAGTGACCTCTTGCTTATTATTTTTACTGCAGCGACAGTTTTGCTGGATCAAGAGACTTCCCCATGTGTCCTCTGTTGAATTTGCAGCAGTTAAATTTTAGTCTTCCTAAATTCATATTTGGCTGCAAGTTTCTTCCCTGTTGTAAGTCTCCTCTTCAAATGCTTCTGCCCAGTGGATGAAAACTGGCTTTGACCCCTCTCCAAGCTACTTTGTGCAATGGGTCTGCATCACAGGAGCAGCACGCTTTCTTCTTTTCCCCCTTCTGCRTGCTTTGGTTTCCCTTTCCCTTATGGTCTCAGACAGAGGCAGCAGGTAAAACTCCGATCTCCAAGGAGTCTGAACCGGCAATGAGAAATTGTGGGTTTCAGCCTCCTTCATCATTTTCATTTTCCAGAAAACAAAGCCTCACTCACAGATATGCAGCAGCAGCAGCACAGGAGGCACCAGCCTCCCAGGGCTCTGTGGTCCCACCGCAGCGGCTGAGCCCTGCCATGCTTAGGCATCGTGTCCAGGGCCTGGGTATGTCACCTCCCACCAGTGACACTTTCCACCAGTGGCCACCCGACCGTGTCAAGGAAGGGCCACCTTTCCTATCAGAAAGTGCGGTGATGCTGCGGATGCCATGGACATGCAGGGAAAGGCAGGGATAATTCCAGCAGTAAAACCGGCAATGGGATGCTGTTACCGCCACACTGCATTTCCCAGTAACATTACTGGAAGCCATGTGTGCACTGAGCACAGTTTAAAGAGGCTCAGGATAAAGTTATGAGGAGCCTACTGGAAGATTTCTCTTAAGCCTTTCAGACAATTCAGTTTATACCATCCCATTTTTAGTTCATTCTTGCCCGCTTACCGTAGTGCTACAATGAATTTCATGGGCACATCTTCAGAGAGAAATGGAAAATATCTTTTAGTTTGCCAGCAGCAAAAAAACCCGTTAAGATTAACTGCTGTTGTCAGCTCTGTTAACAATGTCTTTTGCAGATTTGTCCAATCTTTGTTAGTGTTATTTTCATGCATAGTGAAGTATTAGCTATTGTCTCTGTCATAAGCAAAAAATTCCATTTCTTTAGCAATGTGCTAAAACCTGAAAAAGAAAAATTGTCCTTCATAATTCCTGACAAGATTCCATTATACTGAAAGGGAAAAGTGATCTTGTATTTTACGTACCCAAAAAATGATTTCTTAAAGGCTGTGATGCATCTGTTAGACGAAGAATATTTTTCCACATCAGTGCAGTTACTCTTAGACATCACATCCATTACTGCCCTCCAAGTCTTTCTTTCATATAATACAGGAGTGTGTTCTGTGGAAGACACACAATGAGTTTCATGTCACATCAGAATTAATATCACAAAGAAAATACATTTTTTTTCTCAAAATCTTTAAACTTAATAAATTCTCAACAGAAATCTGTGTTTATAATAAACAGATAATTCTTAACCGTCTGAATAAACTACATGATACTGTTTCAGCATATAGTTTTGCACCTCTGGGGTATTATAGCAAAGAGAGCTGGAGGAATCCATGACAGCTGAAGATGAAAAGACAAAATCCTTCCCTGATATAAATTCTCCTAACTTCATCAAATTCAAGCAAGCTACAATGATTTACACTTCTCCAGAGTGTTTTCAGCACTGTTTCTTTCATAAATAGAAGGGTGAAAGTGGGAATAAGAAAAGGTAGAATTATGGATAAATAAAACAGAGAATGGAGACTGCATGAAGTCTACTAGGGACCCCTGTTCAAATATAATTCAGCTCAGAAGTGCATGTGCTTTATAGCTCTATGTCGTACAGGAAACATAAAGATACATTTTAAAAAGGTCTTTAGAAAAGTAATCCATTATGTGTCAGATGAGCTGTGACTGCTGAGAAATACCAGTTCAATGGTGTGTCATTAGGGGAGCAGTTCAGTTGCCCACACGTGGGTGTCTAGTGGCATTTGAGATGCTCTCGGGCATCCCCTCAGCCTCCAGATGCTCTCCAAAGGGGTGCAGATTTCCCAGGCCTTGGGTGGTATGTGCCAGCCCTGCACAGGCGTCTCAGACACCCTCGAGCATCTCAAATTGAACAACCTTCTTATGTCTGGGTACCTGAAACCTGCCCCTGGCAGGGAGCCAGCTCTAGATTAAGACACCTAAATTTAGATGCCTACATGTAAGATGTCTTAGGTGCTCAGGGGTGTCTGAGCGTCCACACAGGGCTGGCGGATAGGACCCAGGCTCTGCGGGAGACCCACAGCCCGCTGGAGAGGCAGCTGGAGCTGGCTAGGATACCCCTGGGCATCTCAAATGGCTGTAGGTGCTCACATTTGGGCACTTGGATGCAGCCCTACGTCTCCACTGACCATAATAAGAGCTTGACCTCAGCTCATATAAGTGCACTACATGTACACCCACAACATGGACAGTAAGGCTGAAAGACTTCTGCAAGAAAAGCCTTGAGTTGCCTGGGTATTAGCTGCCCCAAGAAAAGCTTAGTTATTTTTACCTCCTTTGCCAGAGCAGGGTTTGAAAGCGGATGCCCAGTCACACCTCTGCCACCCAATATCCCTGTTCTGAGGAGATTACTCATAACTTTACAATCCAAGTGTTTAAATATGTTTTAATACTACCCTGATGCCACAAATACAGAATTTATACTCTACTCACTCCCTTGGCTTCAAAAATTGAAACTGTCCAGCAACTACAAATATAAACATAGTCTTTATCAGATGGCATTTTGTTATTTTTAAGTGGTTTTTGTCCTGAGATGACAACAAATTAAACTTAGATACCAAGCTAACTCTCTTCAAGGGTGAGGTCCCAGCAGCTGAAGCTTTGTAGTGCAAAGTTTTTGGTTACCAATGTGAGTATGGACTTCAGGGTGGTTTTGGAGTTACTTCAAAGATTGGCAGCTTAGTTCATCCATTCAGACGCTGACTCCTTGCTGTTGGAGTTTGTTTCATATGCTCTGCAGACCTGAAAAGTGAAGTTGTTGTATATTGGCTCCCAGTGATACTGGCCTGGTTTTTGAACTCATGTTTTTGGCATTTATCTGTTCAATAAAGAAAATATTTTCCACTGGTTCAGAAGAAGTGGAGATCTCATCCTAAGCCGGGTTAAAAGTCTCCTGCACTCACTCCACACCTGCTTTGATGTGCCCCAAACAGAGAGAGCTGCAAAAACGATTTGGGCAGCAAGTTGTCACTGCCTTGTCTCTGCAGACCCCTAAGTCCAATGCTTAGACATAGATCCTGGAAATTTTTACTTGGATTATTTCTAATTCTACCATAAAAGCATCTAGACTTAAGTCCCTAAATTTCTTAAATGCCATCTTTTGGACATGCAAACGCATGTTCTGACTGAGTTTAGCAATAAGGTATCCAACCCATACTTAAACTTTGTTGGGTCCTACAAGCCAGACACTCAATAACTTGCATGTAAGATCCATCTGGGACATGCTACCAGAGCACACACACACCCCATCCCAGGTGTAACACGGGTGAAGGCAGCAGTGCCTTCCTTCCAGGCACTCCCTGAGAAGGGCTGGGGTGGTGTCCCTGCCCCGCTGACTGATGCCAGAGTAAGCAATAGACATAGTCATGGTCACTCGCTCACCAGTCCAATAAATAACAGTCTTGGCTTCAAGTGGAGAAGATGGGCCACACCTCTTCTTCCTACAGGCTACCCCAAAGTCCACAAGTGAAGGAAGGATTGAATTCATGTCCAGCCGTATCTCACAAGGGCAGGTGAACAAGGGCCAGTGGGTAAGAAGAGGAACAATGCCACCTCCTCACTTGGCTGTGAGGCAAATGCCCCTGTTGTGAGAAGGGGCAAGCTCTGGTGCTTATCACAGCCTCATGGCAAGGTAACTCAGCCACAGTCAGATGTCTATTTGGAGCCCTAAATCCACCTAGGTCTCAGGGAAGAACGTGGCATTCCTGTTAGCATTTCTCAGACAGCTCCGGCAGCTTCCCAGGCAGCATGCCGGGCTTCACCGGTGGCTTTCCCTGCTGTCTGTACAGAGAGTGGGGACCCACAGAGTCAATTCCAGTCCCAGAAGGTGCTGAAAAGTCACGAGCCTCAGTCAT
This sequence comes from Phoebastria nigripes, assembly GCA_035582835.1. Lineage (NCBI taxonomy): Eukaryota > Metazoa > Chordata > Aves > Procellariiformes > Diomedeidae > Phoebastria > Phoebastria nigripes. The sequence continues at coordinate 845,137 of JAYKAV010002791.1, read as the reverse complement.
TTGCTATTTGGAATTGCTGCCCTATATAGTTATTCTTCTGCTGGTATATGCAAGAGTGATCTAAAAGAAGGCTTTTTTGACTATTTTCTAAGAGATTATTTCACAAAGGAATGATGGGTCTATTTAACAAACAGTGCAAAGAGCATCTGGTCTATACAGAAGAAAACAACAAGCTCATTATAAACAATTCTGTCTATACCTCCTATTCCCTATTTTTTAATTCCTTCTCTGATTTAATTTCATTTTAGTATTGTTTCAGGAAAATAAGATCTTCTGCTTTAAGACTTCATCTGCTCTCTCTTGTCATAATTTAGAAGCTAATAATCCTCTTCATGACATCACACACACTCACTGAAACCCATTATGCCAAGGACAAAGTATGACAGTCTCAGGCATGGGGAATAAGAACAACAGATGAGAGACAGCAACAGATGCAAATTAACTGCTAAAGACAAAGAATTACATTGTCCCCTTCCACAAGAAAACTCCGGGAGGAAGGAAAACAGCCCAGCCGTGCTGTCTGTACCCTGGGGATGCTTTCTAAAATCCCTCACCCATCGTTAGCAGCAACGGAATTGATCAGACCAAAGCTTCTCTTCTTCACAAAGGAAATGTAGCAGGCTAACAAATGGCAGCTAAAACACAGTGTTAAACACAGCCTAGCACTTAGTGTAACCAGCTCATGGTTAGCCTTAGGTTGCTTTCAGTACTAAGTAGAAGCATGGCTTTACTCCAAACCATAGTGTTATTGGTTTTCCCATGCAGTTTGAAATGATGTTCAGTATTTTTCAAACAATTGTATTTTCTTTGATCATTCCTAAAGGATAGATAGCGCTGTGAGCTGAGCTGGGTAGGAGTGATAAAGATGATTGGGACATTTTGATAGCCCCCAAGCCTATTCAGTCTCACATTTAATGTGGTTTGGGCCAAAGGAGTCCCATGTTAACTGAAAAACCTAATGCTGTTAATAACATTGCAGCGTACTACAGTCGAGCGGTGGAAATGTGTTCAGAGACTGTGGTGGTCACAAACACGGCTTTTACTCAAACAAGGCATTCCCCATGAGTGCTCTCAGCTGGGAGAGACAAGGAAGGAAGGCGGTTTGGGAGAGTGCAACACCAGGCTCAAATCTAAAGGGAAAAAAAGATAGCACGTCCATCTTTTCACTGTAGGTTTCTGATTCCAAATCGCAGATCAGGAACCACTTATCCTTGGCCAGAGAAAAGTTCTGCTTTTTTTTTTTTAAAGTTTAAAACAGCTTTTTAAAACTTAAGGGCAGAAAGATTCTTTAAGGTGGTGCCTTGTCTCCAGCAGCGACTGCAAGTGGGTGTTCTCCGAGGGGAGAGTACAAGAACATGGCAAACACGCATGGTCCTGCTGCCAAGTACATTTGCAGCATCCTGTAATCATCAGCAAAGCTCTCTTCCATGAGCTTGTCTTGTACCCTTTGAGTCCATGCAAACTTTGAGCATCCATAATGTCTGTGAACAGGAGTTCACAGCCCAAGGACACCCTGAGGATAGAACAACCTCCTGTGCTGTCAGCTGAACCTGCCACCTACTACCTTCATCTGATGGTGCCTCATTCCTCTACCAGAAGGAGTGTGCTGTTGATCCAATCAATGCCTTTCATGATTTCATAAACTTCTGTGAACCCCCCCCCCATTTAGTTGTCCCTTTTTCAGACTGTTTCGTTCCCTCTTTTGTTGTTCCTCATACAGAAGCAGTTTCATACATTTGATCATCCTTGTTGCCCTTTTCTGAAACTTTTTCAGCCTTTCTCTTTTTGAGAAAGAAAGACCAGAACTGCATGCAGTATTGAAGGGATGAGCAAATCGTGGACTTGATATAACTATCATCATAGTGGCATGATGATGACATCCAGTTTTCTCTCTCTTTCTTTCCGGGCAATTGTTAATACTTGCTTTGCCTCTTAGACTGCGTACTGATAGCAAGCATGAATAGTTTTCATGGAGCTATCTATCATAACCCAGAGCTTTTGCTGCTGAGGGAAGCAATCAGCCCATCTTTTTATATATGAAATTAGGATTGTTTTTCCCCCACCTTCATATTTGTCTACATCAAATTTCATCTGTCATTTTATTGCCCACTCAATCTAGCAAGCTCCTTCTGCAACTCTGCACAATCATCTTTGCTATTCTGAATAAATGATTATCTTCATATCATCAGCAAACCTCACTCCTCACCCCCCTTTCCATGTCATATATGGCTGTGTTGAACAGCACAAGTCCCAGCACAGATTTTCTCGCAGGATTCCCTTTAAAATCTCACTTCACCATGAAGAATCACTATTTGCTCCCACCCTCTGGTTCCTTTCTTTTAATAAATTATTTATCCACGCACGAACCTTCCCTCTTGCCACACGGCTGCTTTGTTTCCTTAAAAGCTTTTGCTGAAGGACCTTGCTGAAAATCTTTTGGAAATTCAAGTCGACAGCATAGCCAGCCTTTTCTTATTCAATTGCTGTTGACATTTTCAAAGAACTGAAGGTCTGAGAAGGTGATGTTCATCTATAAAAGCTATAACGATTGTTCCCTAGCAAAAGGGATTGCTGTTACTTCAGCCAGGAAAACTTCCTCGTTGAAATGACAATGCAGGGAATCCAATAATTTTCCATATGACATATTACCCAGCACTCATTTCCAGAGGAAATCACCCAGGTCAAGAAGTCAGCAGGATTCAAAAGAAGGTTGGACAATCACTCTTGAGAGTTCTCCCGGCTTGTTTTCCACTAATGTTGGAAGGGATATTGAAACTCATGAATCGGGACTTAAATGATTGTCTCAGTATAAAAGATCAAGATGAGTTCTAATGAAGCTTGGTAGACAATCCCCTTATTTTCTGAATACTCCTTCATTTGAACCTGACCTGGCAAAAAGAGGCATAAAACTCAAAGGGTACATTAGCAGGAGAATCAGACATGGAGCTGCAGGCTACAGAGCCGGTCCGAGGAACTGCCTTCCTGCTGATCGCCAGCTGCAGCACCACTTGTTTGGCTTGCACGTGAAGATAAAGACTAAGACTAAATTACCTGCAAAGCTTTTCAACAACTTATTGATCTTCATTTTAATGCTGACACTTGGGTTATAACATAAGCTATCCGAGATCTCAAAATCTTAATTTAAATGACAAAATATCCCATTTACAATCCTCATAAAAAAACTGGTAGCACTCTAAACCCAGTCTAATGTTTGTGCTTGGTATGTTTCTCATATTGGTTCGCCCTTGCCTTGCCTTGCCTTGCCTTGCCTTGCCTTGCCTTCCCTTCTCTTCCCTTCCCTTCCCTCCCCTTCGCTTCCCTTCCCAGCAATTTGCAGCAGGATGAGATTCTCAGACTGTTCAAGCTGGATCTTGTGATATTCAGTGCATTACAGGCAGTGCTACAGCACTTCTTAATGATAAACATAAGAGCTGATCAGCACATTGGGAAATATTTTTGAGCTCTGCAGACATAACACTCTCTTGGTTTTTTTTTTTCCTTTGTTGTTCCTTTACTCCACAGACCATATGGTAAAAGGTAGTATGGTAAATGATGCTTCCACTTTTTTTTCTGTGTAATAATTGTATCATCTGGTGCAAATAATAACCAAAAGTAAAATATTAACCCTCTAGGTTCCACCTTSCTTCTGGAAAACTTCTGGTCATGATTTCTAGTGCATCTACGTGCCTCCAGGACTGAGCTAGCACAGACAGCTCTGAGTTAGCTTCGCACTAACTAGATACGTCCACTTTACAACTGCTGCATAGAAATACCCTAGCACAGTAAATTAGCATGCTCAGAGAGCTGTGATTTGAAAATTAGTTTGGATAGCTCTGTGATACGTATCTGTCCACACATGTTTACTTCAGAAATGTATCTACTCTTTAGCACAGAAGCAGGAAAAAAATTAGCACAAGGTAATTTTTATTTACTTCCCTTTGATTGCCATATGCAGCCCATCACTGTAGTATCTGAGCATGTCATCCATGTTCAGATACTCTAGACATAATTTTCTGTGCATATAATAAATGCAAAAGCAGTGCAATTTTTAGTATCATTTATTCATTATTTGTGTGCGGTGATACATAGTTTATTGGCATTATGGCAGGCAATCTATATTAATAAGCAGAATGACCTTCCCAAATTTCCAGTCTTCAAGAACACAATTCAGTTGTCATTTTCATAAATACTTCTGCACAGCTTCATTTTTGAGAGGACATTGTAGCCTATGTGTCTGCAATTAGATCTGTCTGTGTTACTCTTCTGGCTGAATGTGTTTGGCCAAAACATACACTGCAAATTGTAAAGATAATGCCAGAAGAGAGGAAAGAAAAAAATGTTCTCAGTTGCTATATGTAAGTGCAGGCAAACATGCCTGAAAACAGATTATGAAAAGAGTAATTGAGATACTCTTTTAAAGTAATTAAGCAACTAGGAGAGTTAACTCAATTGAAAGACAATATCCTTATTAAGGGAGAACAAGATAAAGGAATGCATTGAAGTGGATGACACTTTCCAGAAAGAATAAGCTATTTCTGTAGTCCCTAAATTGAATTTCAATTGTTATCCATTTTCTTACTGAGCTTGTATATGTGTGCCTGGTATGGGTACATGTATTCTGAACTTCATCCTCCCTTAATGTATCGATTTTCCCTCCCACTGGGCTGGCTCGGTAATATATTTGTACTGCTAATATACAGCAAAGGTGCCTCAAGTACGTGCTGCTCAGTGAAGAACAGCATCATGTTCCTGTTTGGGGAAAAGAAGTCCGCAAGCCCTGATGTACCGATACTTGCTAATCTTTCATACTCTGTTGCACTTGCACCCTCCTGCTGATTTCCATGGCATAGAAATACGCTTTCGTAGTCACAACGGAGCTCATTAACCCAGTAATTGCTTCTTTGCTGGCTATTTCCCTCAGTCGGTCTGATCCTGCGTACGGGCAGAGTCTGGGTGAGCATCTGGACGTGAGGAGGAGGGAGCGACCTGCAGGGACAGTTCAGAAGCCAGATGCTCTCTGGTGCCTGGGAAGCCCCAGGTGAGGATTTTGGAGGAAAAGGCAGCTGTCCTGATGCTGCACCACACAGCCAGTGCACTAGCACTCCATTGCTCATACTTTTTTCATCTGTACCTGAATGAATGAGGAAGGCACAAGCGAATTCACATGTGAGGCTGCTGGTCATGGCTGCTACTTCAGGCTAATGAGCCTGGCTAGCCAGAGGCTTCTTGGCAGTAACAGGGAAAAATGGATTTTGCCGAAAGTGGCTGAGCAGCTCTCACAAGGACCACTCTGCCCAAGCAGCCTGGGAAGCTGGTGCCAAGTCAGGGCCTGGCTCCGGGAGGAGATGGCCGCCTCCCTGCAGCCAGCACTTCTGCCCTCCCTCGCACCGGCTCAGGGAGGGCGGCCATACCCAGCTCTGCCCAGACAGCCTGACTCCGGCAGCCTGCGAGGAGGGAGCGAGGGATGTCACAGTCTCCCCAGGAGCCTTTTCTGAGGTTTTTCCCTCCCTCCCTGCCATGCAGCCCATGGGAGCTGCTCCCCCTTTGCGTGGCAGGACTTGGAGGCACTCATCGTCCTGGCCTGCATCTGTCTGCCTCCCGCGGCAAGTGCCTGCCTCACCCCGGCCGACCGGGCTATGGGACCTCGCGGCTGAATGTGGCAAAGTCAGTGCAAGAGCCGGGACGTGGGGTTTTGCCCCATGTGAAGGTTTTCAACAGTAGGACCTACCCCAGATCTTTCCTCATCCAGAGCTACACCTAAGCTCCCCTGAATTCAAGGAGGGTCTCCTTTTCCGTAATGGATTTGGAGATGGCCCTCCCAGAGAGCCACTGACTAAACTTGGTGAGCTGCATGTGTGAAAACAAAAGCAGGTTTGAACCAAGAAAGGCATATTAATAGGTGAAGGAAATTGTGTTCTCTTTGCTGTTTTGTTTTTTTTTTTTAAAATGTCATTTTTCCCACATGTAAATGTTGCACTTTGAAGAAAAAGAGCACTATCAAATGCAGTCAGCTGTGGTTCAGGGGCTCTGCCTTTTCTTTGTCATCCAAAACATTTACAAAATAGTCGCATTTTAAAAACCCTTACTTTCCTCTTCTGTAGGTTACTGATTTTCTTTTGCTGCAGCCTACGTACAGGATAACTCTGAGTATTTCTTTTTACTAAACTTTCACGTGAATCAAATATTTTTAATACAGAGAGTATTAAAACAGTCTGGATGTTCTTCATAATGGATTAACTGTATTGTGGTCTTTCCTTTAACTTTCATCGATTTTGGCTAAACTGTACACCCTGAAGGCATTGCATCTGACACCCAGGTGTGGTACATTCCTACTTACTTCCACCCCTCCTCGTTTCCCGTCACTGTAAATTGGTCACTTCACATTATGCAAGATAAATCATACTAAACTAATTCTCCAGTGCTTCTTTCTTTCCACGTAAATGCACATGTTGACTTACTAGATTAAAGTAATCTGCTTACTGACACCGAAGTATTTGGGCATATGAACCAACATCGTTAATTATCTTCACTGACATGAAGCCCATCGGCACCAAGGACAGGTGGCAGCCAACATTTTCTGTGTGTCTTGTGCTAGGAAGCCAAAAAGGAATACCTAAGCTCAGGATTTACTTATTTAAATTCAGTGCAAAAGCATTTTTCTCTGCCCGTGACCACTTTCATTAAATCAATCCTATTCTTTCAAGAATGATGTGAATGCCATTATGCAAATAAGCAACTGCCTTTCAGACTTGCAGARATGATGACACCTATACAAAGATTTCTGAGACTCTTTAGTAGTGGCAGTCGTTGAACTTCATAAATACCGATTTGTAAGTATTGCATTTGGTGATAATGATTTTTCTCTGTGAGGCTGGCCACTTTTAAAGCTGTATCTCGAAGCTGAGAACTAATGAAATGTTTAATATTCTGGAATAATTCACCTCCGTGCATCAGAATGTTGTAAAAAGGCTCCCATCTGATGATGCCTGTAGCTGGCACGGTACACTCTGCATTTATCACAGTGCTCCAGATAATATTAGTATTTAATGACTGTGCGCTGATAAGCTGAAACTGGATGAATAGAGTGTCTTCCATCTCATTCTGCTTAAGGTGACACGAACTTTCATTTATGTCACAGCCACTTGCAGCTGTTCAGATACACTCTAAAAACACTGAAAGGAATACTCTATCAATCCACAACGGAATGAATGACCATAAGAATGAGTCTGTTGTCTTACTGTCTTTGGATTGCTTTAATAAAAGCATTTGTATTCCAGAAAGGAGGCAAGAATATAATTATTCATTGACACAACTGAATAGACACATTGTCTAAGTGATTCGTTAGGAAGCAATTTCAAGAATATTTATTTGATGATATACATTTTATAATTCATTAGCAACATAATAAAGTGAACACTCAAAAGAATCCATTTCCTATTTTTATACCTTTGAATTAAATATAACTGCATCCTTGCTATCTGTGACTCTCTTTGCAAAGCTTTGTGTCTAAAGCAAAATGCAGGAACAGTGATCGTGATGGATATAGTTAGTAATACTGGGAACCTGTATTTACAGGGCTGAAGTCCTTTTTGTATTGATAACCACAATTCAGAACAGAAATATGATATACATGGTGAAATTCAGCCCCACAATGTATTATTACTGATAATAACCTCAGCAGGTAAGTCTAGAACTAAACGAGTGCAACTACGTGCAAAAACAGGTGTTTGCAGTGATTTTTTCCATACTCCAGGTGCACTTCAATGTGTGCAGAATATGGGCAGAAGGTAGGAAACAGCAATGCAGAATTCCTCMCACCACCATGCCACTCTTCTGTACCTACGTGGAGCTAGGGCTATACTATAGCGGCTTGGTATGCTACATGATTTGTCTCTCTTTTAATGCTTCAAGATAAAAAGTTTGGTTTGAAGAGGAGGCTTTTTTGACAAATATCTGAGTAGTATTTCTTAAACTCCATAAGCCTTCATGGTAAGTCTGCCCACTAGGGCTTACCTTGGTTCTGTTCACTGCTAGGGCTCGTAACATACGTTACCCATAGTTTCCACCTGCAATTAATCTAATACTTTTTTGTAGATGCATCTTTCCAACACCGAGAATGAGAGCTACAGTGGATGCAACAAGAGTTAAATAGTGTGGTATGTGGGTCAACTGAAATTGGTGCAACTTTGAGTTAGTCCAAACTTGTTTTTAACAAGAAGATGGGCTCCCCCAGCCAAACAGACCTCCTGCATTGGCCGGCACATCTGGTCATCTTGATCTTTCTAAGCAAAGATAATAATTTGTTTACAAGATCTTTATCTATTCTTAATGACAATGATTGTGAAAATAGCTTGATTGGTAAGGACTGAGACAGAAGGCTTCTGGGAAGAGATGAAGAGAGAGCTGGAAGAAGGTGAAAAAGCAAAATGAGAAGTGAGAGTATAGAGTTAAAAATAAGAAGTGTAAATCTAAAAGCTATTGAAAACATTATGTAACTACTAAGATACAGTAGTTACATACTACTGSGAATTACAGGTTTCCTTCCTTTTTCTAACAACGTCTAGTAGGAGGTTGATGACAACTCAGAACTTCAGCAAGAGAGAGTATCAGATACYGATATCAGAAACCATCTCCATGCCTGAAGAGTCTTTAAACATTTGTGATGGAACGCATCTGCTTTATTCGCCTGACTATAACATAACCTTTTCATTTTCACAGTTGATGTCTTCCATAGTTACATAATGCTTTGAAGAGCTTTTAGATTTACACTCTGTATTTTTAACTTTATATTCTCACTCCTGAGCGGACACCTTACTTGAGGGATGGACTGAACTACAGCTCCGCAGTGATGGAAGCGTCAGCCCAGTGAAGCACCTCATCTAACAGAGCCAAGTTTCAGCCGCATCCCTCCCCTGTGCGGGCAGCCCACCTTTTACCTAACAGTCTCGTGGTTAAAGCACTCATSTGAGAAGCTGGAAGTCTAGAACAATTCAAATCTACATCTCTTTTTTGCCATATAAGCATTTACCATGCTATATTTGCCAGCTTCTGAACACCTGGAGGTACTCAGCATCAGCGGGGTGTATCTGAGCGAGGCAGAAATGCCATGGGGCAGTGGTTTTGGCATACAGTCCAGCTTTAGTGCTAGTTTCCAGATTTGTTTCTGTACTTGGCATTAAACTGTATTTAGCTGCAAAGTGGAAATAGTCTTGAGAAAATGCAGGTCTTTCCTCTCCCCCACTGAGTGCCCTAAGCACTGGGCTTTCAACCCACATGGTTTTTGCACCCCTCTCCTTGGCCCATAGAAATCTTGGACCCTTCTCCGGTTCCTACATTTGACAACAGCTGAATGTTGTGCAAGGCTCAAACCTTTGAGGACAAGAGAAGCAGGCTCTAAGTCTGTCCTTGGCTCTGCCGTGGTCAGGCACAGTGACTGAGCTTAGCAATGGCTGCGGCAAGTGCCCTGAGCAGAGCAACTCTGGCCACATGCAGAAGGCACAGAGTGGGTCCCTCTACAAACCTAAAGCCAGGAAAGCACTCACTGAGCGAATTTAAACGTCTCCATCAGCAGCAGCCACAGACTGGGATTCACATATTTTTGTTACAGCTAAATCCTACGTTGGGTACTTCTTCCACCTCTTCTAGATGCTGGTGTCTGAAATGAGCTCAGGTTGGGAAGAGCCAGTTTCCAGAAGGAGAAGTCTCCTTCTCTGCGGTGAGGCTGCTTCAGGCTGTGAAGCCACTTGGTCAGGGAACTACATCCCCCACGCTCTTGCTTATGGAAACCTGGGTGGAGAAGCAGCTGAGGCTCTCCACCTTAACTGCAGCTGAGGATACTCAATTCCAAGTCTATTATCTGAAAGCCTTTAAAAGTGAAAAGATAAAAACTTAAATGCACTATTTAGCATTTTATTTGACTGATGCATAAAAAAGTGCCTTTTGCCTAAATGAAAACTATTTTATCTGTACCTGACAGGGAATGCTGTTAATTGAATGACATTTTAAAAAAGGTTTCCAATTTGAATTTTGTTCAGTTCTGGAGGCTGCATATGAGCTGAACTACAGGATTATATTGTGTTATGACATGACTTGGTTGATGTCTTGCTTCTAAAAGGGAGCAATAAAAACTAGTTTACTACCTGAATGCAATCCTGATTCTTCTTACTTCAGTTGTACCCACAAATAAAGGGAGGAGGGGTTTCTGTAGAACTCAGCTATACAAAAGTCTGCTAAAACCTTTTCAAAGTACATAAAGAGTTTAATTCTCATTCCAAAATGACTAAGAGCTCCTACACAAAAGCCCTCTTGCGAATACCTGGGAAGTGTAACATTACATCCCTAGAGGAAAAGCACATTGCTTCTTAAAGAGATAATTCATCATGTCACCTGCTATCATATCCTATGCTTCTTACCTGCTTCATAACTTACTTTTATTGACCAAGGACAATGCAGGGAAAGAAAAATGCAGTAGAGATTTATTAAACATTGAAAAAGTCTAAGAAAATATAAAAAATCTCTCCCTTAAACACAGTTATTGATAACTTCTCCTCCTAGAGTACAGCATGATGTAAGAAACACCATTACTTTACTTCAGAGATGATGGAGAAGGCAACCATCTGATGTTAAGTCAGTCCCTCCTTAAGCGGTTACTGAGGAAATAGATGGGGCTGTTTCCTAGCCAGTGAAATCACACACTGAGATTTTTCCTTCCTCTGTCTGGGGGAAATTGCCGGCACACCCAAGGGAAGGTCTGGTGCCAGCACTCCRGGGACACTTTTGGGTGCCTGCTCGGGTAACCCTGCCTTGACTGCAGCAACACTATGAGTGGCGTCTGGAGGCAGGGCTGTTGAGAAGTCGACAGCAAGGCAATCTGCACATTTTATGGAGCTGTCAGACTTTTCGTAGGATGGATCGTGCCCAGAGATAGGTGCATCTAAGGTACTCCCATAAATCTAATAGCAGGTATGAGAAGACAGCTGTTTACAACCAGCCAGAAACTGACGCCGTCCAGTTTCACGGCTGAACAGTGGGACTGGCCCAAAGATGCCAGTTCAGGTGTTCAGGTTCCTGTCCAGCCCAGCTGGAACATATCTTGCACCTTCTGCTGCCCCTTCCTAGCTGGCCCTTGCTGGCTCCTCGGCCAGGTGCCTTCCTACCCTCTGCGCAGAGCGTTTGCCACAGCTGAGCCTCTCCCTCGACCCAGGGCCACAAAGTCTCCTACAGCTTTTCAGGTCTGATATTGGACTTCTGAGTCTCGCCGCAGGCTCTCTTGTAAGCCTGCCTTTAAGTATGACCTTTGTATCTTGCCATACTGCTGCAAAGAATAATATTGGTTAAAATTTGGGTTTACATTTATTATATTATTTGACCGTTTAAAAATAGTCATTTTATGTAAGTACCACAAGCGGTTTTAAATATATCAAAGAGCAGTCTGATCACCCGAGTGGCTGGTTCAAAGCACGCTGGGCAGTGCTAGTCTCTCCTCAGCGCGTGGTGGCTTTGCCATTTTATTATTGCCTGCCTTGGAGCTCTCATCCAGGCCTGATTTTCAAGGCTAGATTGAGAAGGTCATCTGCAGTCTCAGTCTTACAGTGCTAGAGAATATTTGTCGTGGAGTTGATTGAATTAAAATAAAAATTATTATAGTAGAACTGTTCCTTGGTGATCTATATGTCTGTGGAGAATTATGATGACCGTTGCTTCCAACTAAGTACAACTCAAAAAGTGTCTTACAGATATGTCATCAAAATATGCTGATTTTCTTGTTTCTTTTATGATGATTAGGAGGAACATGTTTTAATTGATATAGTAGTGGTTTCTTAGAATAATGTCATCTCAGTAGATAAGTAGATCAAATAAAAAATTTTAGCATCCTTCTTTTGTTATGTATTTCCCCATCCCTTTGCTCTCATCCCAATGAAGAGTACATGTAGTGGGTAAATTGATACCTCATGCAGCTGGGGATAAATCCGAATAAGTGGTTGGGTGCTTTCAACTCCACCCAAGTACAAAGAACAAAAAGGGAAAAAAAAATGTAAATCAGCACTGCCTTAGGTTTGCCAGTATAGAAATCTCTCAAACGATACTGTTAAAATTAAACAAGTTGTAAAATATCATATGCAAAGCATGTCTGAAAGGTATTTGGAGCTACACTGCAAAACCCTTAAAGTATTTAATTAACTACAAGAACCTTAATACATACTTGATTAGATTTATAAAAAGACTTTTTTCTTTCAAAAAAAAAAAAAAAAAAAGTACTGCAATCAGATAATGAAGTTTTGGATATGTGTAACTCAGGAGAGCTTTGGGTTAAACTGCTCTGGCTCTTTTTTTTAGGAGAATTGATTATTCAAAAAATTTATGCATCTTCCGTGGTAAATATGGAGCTAAAAATCTTTGAAAATAAAGACCCCCCTTGGGAAAGCAAGTTCACAAAGGTGTTAAGAAAAGCCCTAATCCCTCTATCTAGAGCATGACAGGTTGCTCTGTCCTTTTACTTCTGGAGAAGTTCCCCTCAGCGCACTGCCTTGCATCGCCCTGCCGAAGGATGAGCGTGTCAGCCTACCGTGGGACCTCGGAGCTGGCCACTGGCAAGCACACGAGGTTCTCCACACTTACTATTTAAAAGATATTATTGCTCATGCTCCAGCTGTTGAGAAATAGCTTCTGTAGTAACAGGAGCTGCACATGTAATATGCTGTGATTTTTTGTATATTAACAACTTGTAAGTCTGTCTCCTTCCATCAATAAATTCTCTCTCCCTGACACACAAAGTGAYCACCAGAACAAATGCATGGCTAGTACGCTGAAGGGCTTATGTATTGACACTGTACCAACAGTTTTAACTATATTCTGGGTGAGGCATATGCTTGTTCTGAAACAAAATAACTGAAGATTGTGTATAAATAGATGCAGTAGTCATGTAATGAAGGCAACCCTGAAGGCATGTATCTCCCTTCTGAAGAAACATGCTGCTGGKGTGAGTAGGTGAAAGAGCAGAAAACTGTATTTTTATTTATTCCAACCAATAGTTCCAGACAATTTAACCCGAGGCAGCAGTACCAAAGGAGACGTCTTTCTCTATGTGCCTCAAAAGCCGCGGGTTTTGCGTGYAAGTCCCAGCGGAGCACCCGGGCTGCAGCCCCAACGGGTTTTAAGGTGCCCAAGTTTAGCGGCTGGCACCGCCGCGGGCTCTGCCGTCCCCGAGGGGTCTCCGCAGCCCGCGGCACCGCCTCCTCCTTCCCCTGCCCCCCCCTTCGACGCCTCCGGCGCCCACCGGCAGCGCGGGGCGGCGGGGGAGCCCCG
>JAYKAV010002791.1:798173-831660 GCA_035582835.1 Phoebastria nigripes | reverse complement strand
AGCTGGCGCCGCCCGCAGCCTGCCGCCGGCTTCTGCCTATTTTAGTCACAGCGGCGGCTCAGTGGCCGCGGCGGGACGTGGTGCCGGCGGTGYCGGGAGCGGCGAGGAGCGGCAGCCTGAGACCGTCCCCGTCCCGTCCGGGAAACTTTTCCGAGGGCGCGGGCACGGGGCAGGTAAGGGGCGCGGGCAGGGCGGGGGCCGTGCCGTGCCGTGCCGTGCCGTGCCGGGGCGGGCTGAAGCCCCGGCGCTGCCTCCGCCCGCCCCCCGCCGGCGCTGTCCAGTCAGGCAGCGCGCGGAGCGTCGCCCCGCTCTGCCCGGGGCCCGGGGGGAAGGGGGAGCCGGGGCCGCCTCCCGCCCCTCTGCGCCCCGGGGACACCCGCTCCGGGCCCGCGGCGGCGGGGACTGGCCGTCGGGGGAGGGCTGCCACCCCGAGGGCTCGGCGGCGTCCTGGGCGGTGTGTGGCGGGGAGCAACGCCGGGCGGGTCGGGGCGCTCCCTGCCTTGGGAGCGGTGCTCGCCTCCCCGGCACGCCCCGCCGGTAACCGGAGCGCCCGAGTTCAGCCTCGGCTGGAAGCTGGAGAGCTTTGCCACGTCCCCGTTATAAAGGAGCGGGGCACGCTGCCCTGCTTTTCCCCTGCCGAGGGGTCTGTCTGAAGTGAGACTCCTCGTTATGTATCTCGGGTTTAGGGTTTGTTCCTGAGGAAAGCGTGGTTCTGGTTCCTCCTCGGGTGCAGCTGCTGCCCGCTCACACAAGGGCTCACTCGGGGAGTATCTCTGCTTTCACAAAACCAACTCGGGATCCGGGGATTTCTTCCCCTGACCAGGGGTTCGCTTCGTAGGCTGCCGTTATTTGATTCTTCTCTCTCCCCATCAACAAATGGTAAGAGCAAATGAACCCTGAAATTAAGATCTAGTTTTGCATTTGCAGTTGTTTCTTTCCAAAGATACAACGAATGGTACAAAACACTTCCTTTCCCCAAACTATAATATTTTTTCCCAAACTATAATATTTTACCACATTTTCTTCAGCTGTTCTGTAAAGCTTTGTGTGCGTTTAGGCTGTCAATCGCTTATGGGCAAACATTTTATATAGCTGATCTCTTGTAATATTGAATCATGGACCACCTGGTAGTGTTATAAAGATGTCATCGATGAAATCTGGCTCCCAGAACTAGGGCTTCTTGCCACTCTGTTGATTAATGGGAATATGATTGTATACATGCAATTAAAAATGTCTTCACTGACCACAGCAAAACAAGAAATGGTTTCCACATCTGCAGAACTGTTGCTGTTCAGGCTTTCCACAAAGTTCTGTGTGGTGCTAACTAATAAAGTAGCTTAAAATGTCAAGTTTTTAAGAAATGCCTTGCCTGCAAAGTAGCAAGTACGCTGCAAGTCCTGTAGTGAGGAGAATAGTTACTGGAACAGAAGGAAATGTGATATAGGTAATTGTGAAGGCAAAGTTTGTGGCAGGAAAACCTTTTATGATGAAAGTTGAGAACAGAAAATTTATTAAGGATTCAAGAAAAATGTTGTTAGCTGAAGCTACATTTAATCTTTTTATTAAGTGTGCAGGCTCTTCAGAGATGAGATTTTATCTTATCATTTTAGTGTGTTCYACTACCTTGCGAAAAAGAACTCTGATCAGTGTCTCCAGGTGATGATGCAGTACCTGTAATTGGGCATGCCGCTGTTGCGCAAACAAAAGTCAGATATTGTACAGTGAACAAAGCCTTGGTTTGTGATTATATTATGTGATGAAACTAAGAGTATTCTGGCTCTCATAGATAGAAAACTAATGAAAGTGATGCTAAACCAGTGCCATATGCATGCTTCTGCCTGCCTCTGTTTTGTATGTAAAGCTGTATGACACTCGTTCCAGTAAAGCAGGGAGTAGAACTGTACGTCTAACCCCAAACCCTCCAGTAAAGATAAATAATTTCAGCAGCTCCATTAGGGCATCCTCGCTATCTTTGGCTGTGTTTCACTCTGGTTTAGAGCTCAAGGGGTACATAAATGTGGCGTTTCATGGCTCAGCGTGCTGTTTATCTGTTTGAACACATGGCTTGTGACACTACTTCTCCGTAATCCAGTTGTACGTGCGGGGTAGTGCGATGAACCAAGCCTCTGTGTTTATTTCTTTTTTGGGATATGAAGTTCATGTCAGGTGGTTGGTTTCATAGGAATACATTCCCATCCAAAGGCACTACTACACCGTACAAACTCATTTAAGCTGAATTCTGCAGAGTTCAGCTGTAGTTCATTAACACAGTTTTAAAGCACTTGTGAAATACGCATTGTAGCTGCTTTCTCTATTATTAATTTAAAAGTTGTACTGTAGAAAAGCTTGAACTTGTGCTTCACTTTGCAGTTTTTATTATAAAGCACAATAAAACAAACTCCCTGAATTGTTATTTGGCCAATGCTGTTCAATATACAAGAGCCTTGCTCAAATTTACCCAAGTTCTAGCAATCCATAGTTAGTTTAAAAAATGTCTGACTGTCATTCCATATTCATGTTTCCTAGGAGCAAAAGACCTTAAAAAAAGGAGGGAAGGGATTATTCTTTTCAGTTTGGCAGGAATACCACATGTACTTATGGTTCATCAGTTCTGATTCAAATTGGAAGAAAATCTGTAATTTTTTTTCATATCAGATACTGTCTAGATGATAAAATAGATAGCATCTTCAACATTGGCTTTGCAACCACAGAGTATTGCATTGTATATTTTACAATGATAAATGAGGAATCTTTCAAGTACTGTAAGCTGTGTATAGTAAGCTGGTCTTTAAATATTTAAAGACTAAATAATAGCATCTTCACTGTATGCAGTACTTCTGATGAACCTTAAACTATTCTGTGTTGCTGTGGGTTTTCCTTCTCTCTTGATGCCTCCCCCCGCCCAGCTTTTTTCCACTTCTTAAAAA
The DNA here is from genome assembly GCA_035582835.1 of Phoebastria nigripes. Lineage (NCBI taxonomy): Eukaryota > Metazoa > Chordata > Aves > Procellariiformes > Diomedeidae > Phoebastria > Phoebastria nigripes. The sequence continues at coordinate 828,733 of JAYKAV010002791.1, read as the reverse complement.
GATTAGTAGGAATTTGAGCAAATTGTAAGTAGAATCAGGCCTTCCCAGCTGCAGCCAAACAAGCTCGATGAATTGAAAGTTCCATGAAAAGGCTCCTGTTAAAGCGCTCTGCTTTGGAGAAAGCAGTTCTGCATCCATCCGCTGCAGCAGAGAGACAGGAGTCGGGCCCAGCCTTCACCAGCCTCGTGCCGTTGGTGGGTCATTCGCCTGGACCATTGACTTCAACGTAGAGATGGCATTGGGGTGACTCCAGGGTTAAGCAGCAGCTGACTGAAGGGGGTTCTTGGTTGAACAACCTTGATCGTGGGAGCCTAAATTCTGCCTGACCAGAGCACGGTTTTGGCCCCGAAAGTCCCGCTTGGCTGGTGGTTATTTCTCAGAGCTGCCCTGAAGGCAGTGAAGCACCACTGATGGTTGGATATGCCCCAGCTGCTTGTTTTGTAGCTCTGAGCATTCCCAGAAGGATCGCTCTCCGAGAAGGTATCACTTCACATGGAGGCTCCGGGGGCAGGGGTCCAATTTGGCAATTGCAGCCTGCGCAGCCCAGGGAGATACTGGAAGGACTGGGAAGGGTGCAGGTTGACCACTTTTCCTAAGGCCTGAGATGCTTTACCTTCCAAGTGACAGCCTGCGCTCAGAGCACTGATCCAGGGGGTGAGACATAGCGATGAGACATCAGTGAGACACAGGATGCCTCCCTTAGCCCAAGGGAGTGCAAATCCATCTTCCCTCCTCCCATGAGGGTGCCCCGAGTGACTCATTTTGACTCAGGTGGGTGGGTTACTTGCTGCCCTTCTTGCTGAAGCTGTGATGTTGTGCAGAAAGGAGACTGAGGGAGGGAGAACCGCGCTGCAGGTGCTCTTCGTTCTGCGATGGGGACACTCAGCCGGGGAGTGGGATCCTGAGGCTCAGCTGCTGGGGTTGCATATGTGTTTCATGTTAAAGCATTAATTGATAAAACATCCCCTTCTTTGAAAAACATTGGCAGGAAGGGATGCTGGCTCCACATGGATGAAGATTTCTTCTGGAAGGTCTATATGAGGAATAATTTCAGAGATATACCTGTCTTCAGTGTTTTCTGTTGTCTAAAGTAGCTGCTTAGTTGGTATCTGAGATAGGCTTCTAGATTTCATTGGGAAGACCAGCTACGTAACTTTCTAGGTATATACAACTTTTTTATGTTAAATAACTTAAGACGAAAGTCCAGAAGACATCATTGCAATCATCTAATCTGACTTCCTGTAGAATAAAAAATAGAATTGTAGTAAATCAATTAATTTTTTAATAATAGCATACCCAGATTTATTTTAGGTACCAGATAGCATCCTGACTTCCTTAATTCCCAGCAAAGGAAATCTTTAAAGCCATCCCATTAATTAATTACCTTTGCTATGTATGCTTGTGTGTCTTTGTAATCTGAATATATCTAGTTTTATAGTGACTGATTATCTTGATACCTTTGTCTTTTGGATTGGGTAGTCCTTTTCTTCCTCATCCTCCTTCCATCTTCCTGAACAGATGTTATGGACTGTGATGAAGCTACTGTAGCCTTCTCTATATAGCGCAGGCTGCATTTTCTCAGGAAAACCATGTGTTTTCCAGTATTATAATTACTGCTTTCTCTAGGATATAGTCTCAGGAAGTTTAAGGTAAGGTAGCCTGTGTTGTTAGYTACTGTCCTAATTGCTGCATGCATGTTTTGAGCCTGGAGTGGGTTCAAGGACAGTTTATCACTGAAAATAGCTTGTTTATCTGCCCGTAATTGCCTATAGGCGCATAGCCATACCTCTGTGTAGGTGCATAGCTCCTCCGTGTGCTGAGTTAGACGCTGCATTGCAATTAAGAGTTTGGTTGTCTCGGTCCCTTTGGGTATCTAACCTCAAGTGAACAACTGCAGAAGGGAAGTAGCTTGGGGAAGGCATGCTACATGAACAACCATTGAGAGCAACAGGTGTCAGTAGGGGGCCAGAGAAATTCAGAGACGTAGGGGCAATGGAAGGAAGGGGTATGTTAATTGACGTATGCATTTACATTGCATGTTAGAGGAAGTACTTACTAAAATTAAGAAGCAGCTTCTTTTTATACATCTAAATGATGGCCAGACCAGATGTAACTTGCTAGCCTAGACAGGGTGCTCAGAGCTCGTCCCTCTGGAAGCGGGGGGCGTCAAGGCCAGGAGGGTCCCCTTGGCTGGAGGGACCGCTTGGTTCCCAGCGGAGTTGCTGGAGCAGCTTCGCTGACTGCTGAGCCAGGCTGTGGCCACTAGCTCATGTATAAACATCTACACTGTAGGTGGCTAAAACCAGTGAGACAAATCYTGCTAAATCCAGCGTAATCTCATTTTGTACATGAAAGCATATATGCTGTAAAGGAAAATCTTCCCTTTTGCTTCCAAACCTGTAGCAAACAATTCATCCAGGCTGGTTACACGATCTGCATGTATGGCTCTATGGCCTGTCAAYGTGTACAGTGTGAAAGTGCTGTGGGCTTTCTGGCTGAATACTTGGGATAAGACAACTAAAGAATGGAGTATTCGAACTCTGAATAGCTTTACTTTTGACTTAATTAAAAAAAGACCAAAGAAAGAACTGCTGGTGGCTTCAGGGCTTTTAGGGTTTATTTTTTGTGTGATCCAGACACAGTAATTAATACTCAAAGCTTCTCAGAGTTGAATTTGAGCCATCAGTGACAAAAATGGGGTAAAGTACCCAGTTCTCAAGCAAATTAAAAATATACGTAATTAGTAGTTCTTTGTGGGAATACTGCAGTGTATGGGGAAAAGGCCCATTTGGGAGGGGGAGGCTGTACTATATGCATTTAAATTACAACATAAATTCATTCTGTTTTGACTGTTTTAGTATACTGCTTATATGAAGTTTTAAGTTGCTGGCAGGTATTTATTTTGGAGAGTATAAGTGAAATACTCCATTTACTGCTTTGAAGCTCCAGCAAACTCATTGATTTTTAACACTTTCTGATGACAGCTTAGTCCTTTCAGCAATGCTGTTATTTGTTTTAAAGAAGTCCATGCTGCTGTATATTGCTCACATCTCTAGTCTGGGCTGATTTTTCCCAGCACTTGATCTGCTCCTGCTGGAGAGGGTGGGATGTGTGGTGGGGCAAAACACTCAGAAGCATCTCAGTAATTCAGCCTGTGTTGGCAGGGCATGTCTGCTTCCTGAGCTCGGAGGAGACCTCTTCCGTGCACCTCTAGTTCCGGCAGCCTGCAGATGTCCATGTTGTGTTATTCTGAATATGGTAGTCACACAGCAGAGACTGTGCTTGTGCATGGTGCTCCTTCTTCTCCGTAGGCAGGGGACAGAGTAGAAAGTATTCAACATTTACTTGGGGAAGATGCAGTTCTTCAGGCTTATAATCCAAGATACCTGCTTTAAATGCAGTTTCCCGCTGAAGCTTGCCTGATCGCCACCATCAAATGAACCTGTAGCACTAACTGTTCACCACAGCCAGGACAACTGAAGCAGGACATCAAACAAGGCCACGTCAGTTGGCACGTTCCCTGTCCTGCTAGCTAAGAACGCCGAAGCATCTCAATGAAAGGATGGTGTCCCCTTCGGGTGCTTACAGATTGGTAATGCCGTGCTGCTGTGGGCACTTTGTAGACGGGTCCTCAGTGGAGGATGACGCACAGTTGGTACCACAGCTGTTTGGTTTTTTGGTTTGGGGGATTTTTCTGCCCCTACCCCCGCTTGCAGTAGATGAATGGCTTAATTAGAGTAACTGTTCTGAAGCCCTCAAGAGTTTAAATTTTGGACTTGTAGGAACTATAAAGAAAAATGTGAAAGGCCTTATCTAGCACTAAATACCAATCAAAATTAGAAATTTTACTATACTTAGGCCCATATATACTATTGTCTCTGCTCTATTTAATACTTCTGTCCTGGTTCCGGCTGGGACAGAGTTAACTTTCTTCCCAGTAGCTGGGGAGGGTGTGCTGTGTTGTGGGTTTGGTATAATAGGAGCGTTGATGGCCCATTGATGTTTTGGGTGGTGCTGGGTGGTGCTTGCACCGGGCACTTTTCGGCCTCCCATGCCCTGCCAGGTGCATGGGAAGCTGGCGGGGGGAGCATAGCCGGGGTGGTTGACCCAGCTGGCCAATGGGGTATTCCATACCATGCGATGTCATGCTCAGYATAAAAACTAAGGGGGGGGGGCTCTGGGTCCCGGGACAGGCTCTCGCGTATCGGGCACGCATCTGTTTGGCGGGTGGTGAGCAATTGCATTGTGCATCACCTTTTGTATATTCTCTTGTTGTTGTTACCGCTGTTATTATTACTGTTCTACTTTGTTTTATTTCAATTATTAAACTGTTTTTATCTCAACCGATGAGTTTTCCTACTCGTGCCCTCCCGATTCTCTCCCCCATCCCACCGGAGCCGGGGGGGTGAGCGAGCGGCTGCATGGTGTTTAGGTGCTGGCCAGGGTTAAACCACGACAACTTCATAAAAAAAAAACAAAATAACAATTTTTAGCTCCCAAATCTTAGAATAATTTCTTGATTAAAAAGAGGTGAATCCTCTCTGCCTGCCTGCAGTTCACTGGCAGCAAGCATGCCTGCTCTTCACCGTAGCCCTGAGAAACCAGCTCCATTTAGTAGTAGGCTTCATCAGTATTTCCAGAGGGTTTGTTTTTGCCTGCACACCTTATGTGGCTCAGGAGAGTGCCGTGTTGGTGAGGCTGTATTCTGTGCTAGCGCTGGCCTCCCTCCTTTGCCCTTCCCCTTGCCTGGATGGAGGCCGGCCCTCTCCAGCCTGGGTGATGCTGTAGCACAGTAAAAGTTCTCACTGTGCAGAACTACTGAAATAAGTGGGAATTTTGCATACAGTGGTTTTGGAAGACAGGTCCCCTTCCAAAAATAAACAGTTAAAAATACAGGACAGGTTTTCCACAGCTTTGGTTTTGCGTACGATGACCCTCTATCTGTGTCCTAGTGGTATGCTGTTCTTTCCAAATTCTTCTGACCCATCTTGTCATGAATAGATGTTTTACAGCAATGCTATGAGCTGTAGTGTGGGCAGACTGTGAATGCTATAAGCAAATTGGAAATTGAACATGAATTTTGTGAACACTGAATTTTTTGTAGAATTTAGGGTCTTCATGAGAACTGCTTAGAGCAAAACTTTGGCAATAGAGTAGAAGTATTAACAATAATCGAAAATCACTGTTATCAATTATTCTATTTAAAAAAACAAACAATCAAACAAAAAATTTCTGCCGCCAATTTTTGACCRTGCAGTGGAAATGCTGAGTGGATTCAGAACAGAAGGTCTGGGAACTGCATGTTCCAGTTTTGTTTTCTTTTGGTTCAGAAATCTTCCCCCTTGATCACAGAAGTACCGCCTAAAATTCCTCATGCTCTTACCATGCCTAGGCGACTTCTTCATAGCTGATGCAGTTCTCATCTCCCATTCTCCAAGGGCTAAATCCTGTATCCAGGGGGAATCCTGTACCAGAGAAGAGTATTTGGGTAAAGAGACAAACAGAAAAGCTTATAGTTACAAACTACCTCGTTCTTGTAATGCTGGTTCTTCCACTGCAGTAGGATATCGAGCATTTTACTTTGGAGAGGTTCCGTGCTCTTTAGCTGTGATACTTTTATGGGTCAGTGACTTCCTTATCGCCACCCCCAAAGAGGGAGAGCTCTCCTCCTAACCTTTTCTTCTGAACTGTGCCGCTCGGTTGTTTAGGATTTTATGTCTTCATTTAGCATTGGTGTTTTTGAATCATGGAATTAATGTTGGGGCTTGAATAAACTTAAAAGAAGTAAAGCTGTAGCAGCTAGGAAATGTGATACAACTTTGCTTTATTAATTTCTTAGACCTGTCACTGTAAAAAAAACAAAAAAAAACACCACTGAAAACCCTGCTGAATGATGTTGGATGCTTCACTGCACCAGCAATACTTATGAAGTATTGACTTCTGTGGCTCTTGGGGGAAAAAAAAAAAAGCTGCCTTTGATACTCTAGAGATTCTAATAATTTAGATGGCAAGGTATTTCTTAGCTTCCCTGCCATTTTACCAGGAAAAGAACCAGACAGTTAAAGACTTTCGTGAGTTTCAATTCTGATTACACTACTGATAGACTCTGGCTTTGCAATTTCTACCGTGTCTAATCTCACATTGAAGCATGTATTTTTACTTCAAAAGACAGACTAGAAAGCTGGTTTTGATTTTTTTAATTTGTTTTGGTTTTTTCATGCTTTTCGGTTGTATATTTTACTTTTTATTTAACTCTTAGGAATACATTATCATATGGAAACAAATAGCATGTTTAACATTTTACAGTGTTGAACAATAAAATTATGTGATCCATGGCATGAAATTATACAAGGTAGAACTTGGAATGTTATAAAATTGCTTTGTAAATGCCTTTTGAGAAGTATTTTGCAGGACTACTTACTTCATGTTCTAATAACATAATCTGTATAAAGCTGCCTTTAAGCTTTGTAGTCTTCCTTATACGTGACAACTTTTTGCCTGTCATCCTTGGAGTAGAAAAGACCATCCCCCGTGATACTTGGGTTTCCCTTATTGTGGTGTTTGGGGATGTAGTTTGTTGTCTCTGGGGTCAGAGAGCAGCCTTGCTTAGCTCATTAATGAGAGTGGTTTGACCGAAATTCAGAGTGAGATGGAGGAGGTGAACAAGGAACAAGAGTTCCCTGTCACTTCTTGTCCAAGAGCTAGGTAGGGCATTAAATGAGACTCACAGGCAGCAGGTTCAGGACCAACAAATGCAACTACCTTCTCAGCAGTTAGGCTGTGGAAAGGCTTGTCACAGGGTGTTGTGGATGCGATGTACAGGTTTACATGGATTCAGTGACGATTCAACAGTTGCTACAGGGTTCATAGATACAGAAACACGATCTTCAACTGAATGAATATTAAGGTTTGATCCTGAAATCACGGGGCTCCAAGGGGAATTCGAAGATTGTAATGCAGTCTGTGGTTTTAGACAATAAAAGCTTTCATAGAGTTTAATTGATGAAAATCATTTTATAAGTAATTCGTCTTTTCTTCACTTGTCCAGATCAGATGAAGCTACAGATGACACGGMCAAAGTCAAAACAATGCATGAACTGATGAGAAACAGCATTGCCTTCTGAGAACATTAGCTTCCTAGTTGCTGGAAGTCTTAAGTGCGACTTTACTACCAAAAGAGACCCTGATGTTGTGTGATCGTTGAGCAGAGTTTGCAAGAATGGAAAAGCAAAGGACCCCGCTAGCTGCATCTCATAAATAAAAATTTCCAAGATTCAGCTGAATCGAAGAATTATTCCAGCCATGGGAGAAAATGCAAGTTTTTGGGAAAGTTTGATATATGCACATCCTACGTGTACCACCTGGAAGCAAGAGGCAGAGGGATCTATCTACCACCTAGCCAGTATTCTCTTTGTTGTGGGCTTCATGGGTGGAAGTGGATTCTTTGGGCTTCTCTATGTCTTCAGCTTGCTTGGATTGGGCTTTCTCTGCTCTTCTGTTTGGGCTTGGCTGGATGTCTGTGCTGCTGATATATTCTCCTGGAATTTTATACTGTTTGCTATATGCTTCGTCCAGTTCATTTACGTTACCTACCAAGTTCGGAGTGTTTCCTTTGACAGAGAATTCCAGGAACTCTACAGCGCTCTCTTCCAGCCTCTGGGAATTTCCTTGACTGTCTACAGGAAGATCGTCTTGTGCTGCGATGCAGAAGTGGTTACCCTGGAGAAGGAACACTGTTACGCCATGCAGGGCAAAACACCTATTGATAAACTGTCCTTGCTTGTGTCAGGCAGGTTTGTATCAATTTGTTCAGATTTACTGTGAATATCTTTATTTTTCCCTCCTTCTTGAAAATGAAAGCAAAAAAAAAAAATGCCTGATTTGTGTATTGTTTGTTCATTTTCCAGTACAATAGATTAAATATTAATGCAAGTAATATAAATATTAATAGGCTAAATACACTTGTCTAGGACAGCACTAGCATAAAAACACTAAGCACAAAATCTGTAATAGCATAAAGAAAAGGATTTTAAGTCATTCTTTTCCAGACCACTGTATCATAGCACTTAACAGGTTAGGCAGATAAAGGGAAACAAATGTGTGCTTCAGTCTTCAGGCTATGGTTTGCTATCTATCTACTGCCTAGCTGATGAACACAGCATCTTTCTTACTTTCCTTTGCTAGTATCATCTGAAATGGAACTAAAAGGTAGTTAAGAAACTGAATATACTGAGATAAACTCTGTTTAATAGAGATCTTGACTTTGATACAGATTGTATTTGGTTGCTTTCTGGGGGGTGGCAGAAGAGAGGGAGTGAGGGAGAGCAGAAGGCCTAAAAGTGTCCTTCCATTACAAGGGGACATAGTCGAGCCTTATCAAGATTTGCAGAACTGAGTCTACAGTTACTGTAAACTGTGGCCCTTAGTTAGACCCTGAAGCAGTAAATCTACCTGCTTGTACTCCCTGCTTGCTGGAGACCCTTCTGGCAACCTTGCTGATGCTTTCCTGAAGGGAAATACTAGCTTTTGTACTGTATACAAAGTGGTATACAGTACTGGACCACCACAAGAGCAAATGGGATACCCGGAGATGATGGCCATGGTCTGTCTTTGATGGGATACTTTGTAGGTGCATTTTGACAGCCTGCTGCATGGACAGATGGAATTTGTAGGCAGCTTGAAACTCAGCTGATTTAGGACTACTTGCAATGAACAATATGGATTTTAGGTAGTTGTCCTCAGTGACACCTTGGTTCAGAGCATTCTTGGGAGCTGTCTAGGAAGTACCACGTGGAGGTTGCTTTTGGTCATAGTCGTACTGAAGGAGAGGTGTCCATCCTTCTACATGGCCAGCCAGTTAGTAATCATGCAGGGAGTTCCTGCTACCCTCCTTCGTGCAGTATAGGGCTGCTGCTTCTGATGTTGTAAGAAGCATTAATCTCTGTGCAGAGCAGATATAAAAAGGGGACTCCTGCAGCTTGCTTTATTTCTTTTAGCTCATGAGGTTTAAGCATACGTTTCCTGCTTGTGTGCCTTCAAACTTAAATATGATTTTAAAAGTAGAAGGAAGATTTTTCTTTGGCATCTGCAGAAGGCCACAGCATTCACACAGACATCCCGTACCTCCATGCTGTTCTCCTGGCTCCAGAGACAGTCCGGTGGCCATGTAATTCCTGTTAAACATTGAGAGAGCCCTACCTAACACATGCAGTGGGGAACTCCTGCTTCCCACTCCCCGTGTTTGCCACTTTGTTCCCTCCAAAATGCGTATTTGCCAAACCTAGAAGTATATCCCATGGCTTTCAAATGAAGGAGGCAAACGGTGTTATGTGCGTTTGGTCTTTCACCTCTCCAGTGCACACTGGCCTCTTCATGACAAAGCTTGCACGTGGCTGCACGGACCTGCCCCAGAGAGAATAATATGACTTGGATAAGGCCTAGAAAGATTTCCATTTCTGTTGCATGATTGTCTTGTATTCTCTTTCAACTGGCCTGATCAAGTTGTGTTCAAAAATACAAACAGGATACTGTTGGCCAGTGATTGCTTTTTCATGCTCTCAAAGCTATATTTAAACTCCTCGCATAGTAGAAATAACACATTCTTGTTGCAGTCGTTGCTGCTGTACAGGTAGTACTAACAAATTAACGCATCTTATCTTGGTAGGATCAGAGTGACAGTTGATGGGGAGTTTCTGCATTATATTTTTCCTCTTCAATTTCTGGATTCTCCTGAGTGGGATTCACTGAGGCCCACAGAAGAGGGAATTTTCCAGGTAAAAGTGGAGGGGTTTTTTTTGAATACTACAGAAAACTGTTCAAGTATTAATTGGTTTRGAAGTAAGTTCATTTAGTTGTGGGTTTCGTTTGTGAAATTATACAAACAAGTGGCATTCCATTAATCTGGGGAGGGAAGTCCTCTTTACTCGCTGGACTGGTTATGCTGTTTATATCTTCTTTCTGTTTGCATCTTGTTGTTACAACAAACGGGGTTTTTCTTAAAGCTAATCGGGGAGGTAGAATCTGTTTGCATTCTTTGGCTGTGCTAAAATCCAGCCCTGAGAAACCAGGTTTGCAGGAGGTGGTTGGTGCTGAAGAGGCTTCCCTACGGGAGGTGAACCGGGGAGCACGGGCTGGGGAGAGGCGTGCCTGCGGTACAGCTTGGCATGGGGGGACAGCGTGGGACACRGTGTCCATCGGGGCTGCCCCCTGTGATCCGTGAGCCCTCCCACTGCTGTCACTTGACTGACATGCTAGCTCCTGCCTGTCTGGGATCTGATGTCTCGTGTCACGAGGGCAAATGGCATTTGTCGAGAGCTTTCTTTAGACCTGCCTTTCCAGCTGGGGCTGCCGAGAGCGAAGCAGGGAGTGCAGGGCYGAGGCCGGGGCGCACCGCCAGCCTGCGTCCTGGCTGGGGCTGCCGTTCAGCGTGGGCATAGGCATACTGTCACCGAGGCCGACAAGACGCAATCATTCGGTCCATTCCCAGTCACCCTTCTTGCGTGGCTCTTGCATACAGTAGACCTCGCAGAGCTCTCTGGCTGGATTAAATGGCTTTAATTGCAGTAGGTGCAAAGACGCAAAGTGTACGTTACAGACGCAGCCTGTGTGCCTGCTGGGAGGGAGGGGGTGCCTTCTGAGCAAGGGCAGCAGCGGCGATATCACTGCCTTGTCACCTAGCTATTTTAATTTTCTCTTCTATAGGTRACGCTTACAGCAGAGACAGATTGTCGGTACGTGGCCTGGAGGAGAAAGAAGCTGTATCTGCTCTTTGCTAAACACCGTTTCATCTCCCGCCTGTTCTCAATTTTAATTGGGAGYGACATTGCTGAAAAACTGTATGCCTTGAATGACAGAGTGCACGTGGGGAAAGGCTTTAGGTACGACATTCGGTTGCCGAACTTCTACCACGTTTCACTGCCAGAGACCCCTCCGGTGCAGCCCTCCCACCACCTACAGAGAGGGTCCCCCCGKCGCAAGCCCACGGGGGTTACAAACTGCGGCTCCTTCAGCACACAGTCCTAGGAAGGAAAACTCTGCTGCAGCCGTTCCCCAAAGCGATGAAGGGAAATGCAAAGTGGTGAAGGAGAAGAGCAGAAAGATGAAGCAGAATGAGACCCAGTCAAGCCAAATTTGACTGACAAGTGCCATTTACTTTCATTGGAGTAGCTTGAATTCTTCCTCTCTAGAGCCAGCGGGTTGGCTTCTGCATTTTGACTATTTGTGCAATGTGTTTATTTTCTGTTGATTCTTTTGTTGATCTTCATCTCCTTACTTTTGGAGGAAAACAAATCGTAACAGGCTGAAGTTTTATTGTAATTGTGGTGGCCTCTGTGTTGTGTTTTTAAAAAAAMCAAACCCACAGTATTTGTAATTATACTTTCTCAAAATTATTTRCCATGATGAAGTATAGTCAATGAAAACAAGTAAGTTGTCTTCAAAATACAGCAACTTGCTTGTAACATTCATATTTATGCCATCAGAACATGGTCTCAATTTACATGAAGAATATTGCAGAAAAAGACTAAGAGACCAATTGTATTGGTTTTGTTTTTTAAAGAAAGATTTTGAAATGCACAGCAAGATTCTTAAAAACAAAGAAAAGAAAGCAACAAATTCTGTCCCATAAGCGATTGATTTCTCTCTGACTGTCCTAAAGAGGTATTATGTGAAAACAAACATAAATGTAATTGCTGGCATTAGAAAAGTAAAGCAGTTGTAACTGCTGCAAATATAGCTTAGGGAAATGATTGTGTAGTGTTTCTGATAGAATGTGATGCTATAGGACCTAGGCTTCCACAGCGTCAGTGCCATTCGTGACATATACAATAAATACTGTTAAGCAATCAATTGCCAAACCATTGGAGTTTGTTTTACAATATTCTTTTTAGCCAGGTTTGTCAGGAAGAAACAAACAGCTGCAGCAAAAATACAATTTTTAACCAAAACATTCTTGTTTAGCTTCCAGAGTCACTTTTCTGTGCCTATGAAATTCTGGATTTAAAAGGTATTCTCTCCCTAATTCTGTGGTGTTTTAATGGCATAAGCGAGCACCAGCTCACGCTTCGGTAGGAGAAAGCTGGTTTCGACCCTTGAGGTCACTGTGCCTTTGGGGAGAAGTGTCTGAATGTCTTTGCTAACTCACCTTCCTGCTGCTATGCCTGATGCCTGCCAGTAATCAAAAAATAAGAAGCATTACTATTTTATGAGACTGTATTGCTGCTTGGTATATCTGGAGGTAGATCACATTTTTAATATTTTAAAATTGCTGGACTGTTCGATAGGACAACCATTGTGTGTTTGTGTATGTGCGGGTCTACATATGAGTTTAGATCTTGGGAGTTGTTGCTGGAGGACTTAAAATAATGGTACAACCTCATGCTTGAAAGATAATCATGCAGTATGTATAAGAAAGCTATCAGAAGTGATATGAAACACCACCTGTTTGAAGGACCTTCGGTGCAGAGCAGATAACGTTGTATGAGTTTTGCTTTTAGCTTTATGTCCCTTTCTCAGAGAGGAAAATCTGCCAAACATAAATACCATAGCCTGCAATGTGATAACCCCCAAATCCTTCTAATAACCCTTCCACGCGATGTATTCTGTATGTATTACTTAATGTGTGAAGTCCCTGAGTCACAAAGCTACTTTGTCTTGGTCAAAAGAGAACTGAAAAAATGCAAACAGAGAGTTCATTGACACCTATTAAAGACGGCCCAGAAAATAACTAAGCTGCAAAGTGCCAGAGGCTGGCAGTGTATAGTAAGGATGTACAGCTGTGTGTGCCCTCTTCCTATACTTTTCACGGTTAAGGGATGGGATAGCAGGCTACCTGACCCCTTGGTATGACTCAGCACAGGTATTCTCCTGTCACTTCAGCACTGTGATTAGTATCATGTCTGTCTTGTTGGCGGTGCCCGGTGCCTGAGGTGGGTAAGAAGTGCRTGATCTCTCGTGGATGTTGTCACTTAGACTGCGCCTTGTGATCCCTGCTCCACTTCACCGGGCCGAGCTGCTCTGAAAACCTTACACTGGTTTTTAACAGGTGATTTAAAAATAGCCCCCCATCTCTCATTCTGATAACAAGAATTTATAAATTTCTCGTGCTATAACATGTGTTGAACCGATATGAAGTTTATACTTAATGTTTTATGTGTTAACAATCTACAAACTTAAAAATATTATAGTCTAGAAACATAAAAGAGATGTTATTCTAGACTCAGGTGTAATATAAACCATCGATTAATGCTCTCCTCGGTTTTCTTGAATATATGGGCCTGCCCCATATATTCAAGAAAACTTGCCTTAACTTAAATAGGGTCAGCATTTAATAAACTAGTATGATCATCTTCACCTTCAAAATAAGACCAAGGAGTCTTGCCCACCCAATTTCTGTATCAAGCTTATATATTCTGTTTAAGCTATAGCATACTGCTTAGAAAGATACCTGCTCTGGAGTGATGGGTGCTTCATTACATACTTTGGTAATTTTTTCTTCTTTGTGACTGGTGTGTGCCTTGGTTTCAGCCTGGTTGCCAACCACAATCCTCTGTGATGCTTTTCTCTGCTGGAATCAGCTACTATCAGAAATCTCTACTAGGACATGTCTGAGTCAATATCTGAACTTACTCTTAGCTAATCTTGTTTAGCTTTTGCTACTGTGCTTTTCGGGCTTTGAGTCACTTTTAAAAATTGTTTCCAGTTTTCCAGCATCTGTTTGAGTCATGACTAGYAGAACATTGCAGCTGTAGAATTCAGGGCATATATATCTACAATAATATAAGTACACACAAAAGGACTGGAAGCGAGACAGCAAGCCCTCTCCACCCCTGTTTTTTTTAAATCTTGACAGCACTTCTAAAATGTACTGTAAAATACACTCTGGTATGTGACTCATAAACCAATGTTTTGGGAGAGCTGTGTAATCTCCCTAAGTAAAGACGTACTCAGAGTGGTGTCAGTGAAATAATAAAAGCTTTTGTGATACCATATACACCCAGTCATTAGAGAGTTGGGGTTGTTCAGCCTGGAGAAGAGAAGGCTTTGGGGAGACCTTATTGCAGCCTATCAGTACTTAAAGGGGCCTTATGAGAAAGATGGTGGCAAACTTTTTAGCAGGGCCTGTTGTGACAGGACAAGGGAGAATGGCTTTAAACTCAAAGAGGGTAGATTTAGAGTAGATATAAGGAATAAATTTTTTACGCTGAGGGTGGTGAAACACTGGAAGAGGTTGCCCAGAGAGGTGGTAGATGCCCCATCCCTGGAAACATTCAAGGTCAGGTTGGAGGGGGCTCTGAGCAACCTGATCTAGTTGAAGATGTCCCTGCCCATGGCAGGGAGGTTGGACTAGATGACCTTTAAAGGTCCCTTCTAACCCAAACCATTCTGTGATTCTATGATTATTTATAGGTTAGTAAACATTTGGAGCTAGATGAAGCTCTGACTTGAGCATCATCCAATTTATGCCTATGTTATTACTCAGGAATAACTATCAGTGAGGTGGTCAGGCTCCTTCATAATTGGGTTTAAGTGAACAGATACCTGAGTCCATGCTGCTTTGTGAAGTGAGGACACTATCAATGAATCCTTTTCTTGATCTGCAGTGATTCCCCTTTACTCACATTTTACATTGTTAACAGTTCCATAGTCTTCTATGGGGTTATGTCTACGTTTGTATAGTGTTATAGGTAAGAGTGGCAGAATCTGGTGCACGTGATGATTTGCTCATTCATCAGCATCAGTTGATCTTCCAGAGTTTTTATAATCGTGAACATCATGCTAGAATCGCCCTTACAGCCTGTAGAAGAGTTCAAATTTACTGCACAAGCTAAAAAAATACATGGCCTAGGACAGTCCAAAGANAAAAAAAAAAAAAAGAAAAAGAAAAAAAAAAAAAAAAAGTGAGCACTCAACTTCTTACAGATTTTATCCAGGAGAGTTTTATTTTAAATTGGGCTCATGGCAAATTAATTTATTGGATGCAGCAATGTATTGTGAGAGCTTCAAAGCGAGTCTTGCCTATTTAGGGACATGGGACTCACCTTGCAATTCTTTCATTAGGTAGTATTTTCTTAACTAGTAGTAGCGTAAGTACAGATAACAGATTCTAAGCAATGTTTTTAATCCATCATGCAACTCCACTCAAAACTACACAATAACCAGAGAGAATGTATCCCAATGTACTATTATAACTAATAACGCTATGCAAGGCAAATTCTAAGTGCTTAATGAAAAAGATTCTTTTATGCTGTTGCCTATGATAATAGAGGCTGGACTTGGCGACTGAGGAGGGCCATCCTGGTCCTAAATTTTGAAGAATTAATTGCCCTGCAACAAACCAGCAAATGTGATAGTGATCAAAGTAAACTCAGTAATGGAAAGAATGATGGCAAACTACACATATAGATATATGACCTCTGCTAGGATAAAGCTGGGAAAGCTGAATACGTGCTTGGATGAAATTGTATAGTTTTGCCACACCACAAAAAAGGCATATGCTTGCAGTAATTAAATAATATGTTGATGCTACATTTCCAGCAAAAAAGTGCTCTACAGTTTTTGATTATTGTAAATGATAAATATAAGACATATTTGAGCTCAATATACATGAAAAATTAAAATACAATTTTGTACTGCTCATGTAAACAGGTCTTGCAAACCATGTGTTAAAAAAGAAACAAATCCGTAGCTATTTAGATAGAAGAAAACTATTTAAATAGAAAAGGAAAAAATTAATATCTATTTGCTGAATTCAGACATTAAGAGATTAAAGATTTTTCTTTCTATTCCTGTAATAATTGAATGCATATTCTTCTGCCCCAAAGTGTTACTGTATAACAGATATTTTTTACAGTACAACAAAATAAATACCTTATTAAGCTGATTTGTTAATCCCTCTTGAAAATACTTACTTTGATTACATTAATATGCATAAAAATATAATAGGTTCAGGGCTCCCAAGGGAAAGCACCCATTTTTTTTCTGTTTGTCTAGTTCACGTTAACTTTCCTTTCTTGTAGATTTTTGTGTGTCTGCAGTTTCTGCTTACTCTAATTCTACTTCTGTGTGAAGCAAAAGAGTTAATTGAACTTAGCATGTAAATCAAGCCACCTCATCCTGATGAATCAAACCCTGTAGATGGAGCTTCATCAGTAGGAGTGTGTAGGAGAAAGGCAGCGACAGCACGTCATGTGTGAGCCCCAGGATTYGGGGTCGCGTCCCAAACCACGGCTGGCAGACCCCTTCTAGAGGGTAGCTTTGCAGGTGGTTCTGCCAGCAGAGGGTTTGGACCCAAATCATCACTCTGCAAGCCACAAATGTTGTTAAACGTTGTTGTGGACCAGCAAAAAGATGGGACGTTCCCAAAAGCCTGTGGGAGCAGAAGGATTTTGTAGCAGTTATTCTTCTGCTGTGGATTCCCAGGCWATTTTATTCAGTCATCAGTTCCATTGCAGCTCCTAATCTGTGGTGTATTGTGGGGGCGGGACTATTTCCCTGCCTTGGTGGGGTTTTGAAGATAAATGATGATAAAAGATAGATGATTAATAACTTGGATGCTAAAGTCATATGAATAAACAAATGCAATAAAATAGTGGTAAATAACTATTTTAGCAGTGAATCTCGTAGTTTTCATTGTATCCACTAGTAACTCTCCACCCAAACTTGCCTAAAGCCTGGGGGATATAATAATTTTCTGGGAGTAAGGTACCTTAGGCTGAGAAAGACACTGAAGCCAAAAATCCCACTTCATGGATAAATGTTCTATGTCATTGTATAGTAGTGGGCAGCAACATCACCTTCTGTAGCAACCACATGTCATAGGCGAGCATCAAAGCATCTCAGATCTGTGAAAGGAGGTGAGCGGGTCCCTGTCCCCAGGCAGGGATTCTGGCTGGATGACCCCGAGTAGCTGGTGGCCTGACGGAGCCAGGGCTCGGTGGGGGTGAGGCACACATCTCTGTTTAGCGTTTCCCATGTGTAGGTTTTAATGACTCCTAAGAAGCGTACAGGACAGTCTAGATACCCAACGCTGCGTTTGGACTTCCAGGGGCCAACTGTAGGACGTGKCTACAAGGGTGGGGTACTGGCAGGTAAGCTATGGGATGGGTTTAAAACACGTTAGGTATGACCCTRTGTCTTCCCGAATGCCTTCTCTTACTCTGGGGTAAATGCAAAATAACTTATCCCATAACAAAAGTGAGGCAAGCCAGTTCACATCTGCTAGGATACACAAGGATGAGTATCAGCAGTTACCATAAAATAGCTGGAAATCCTTACTGCGCTTTGTTCATTTAACTCCTTCATGTTGAAATCCTTAAAATTTTTAGTGAATCCAGTTGTAGCAGATATTCTATTTTACTAAGAGATTTAGCTTAGCTAAAATATTTTGAATACTTATTTTGAATATGAAGCAAAACTGTCCTGTTTTCATTTACAGAAAGGTCAGGTCTTCTCAGAAGACCTTTTTAAGCACATCTCCCTACTGATGTGAATGGGAGTACTTCTTAAAAACCAGTCATACAGCACCGTGCTCTGGTTTTTACTGGGTCTCCATTTTCTTGTTCGGTTATGGCTTTTCAAAAACATAGTGTCCTTTCAGTATATATATGTTCATATTTTAAAGAACTAAGGAGTGATTATTAGTAGGAAAAAATACAATACTGATATTCTGAAATCAGATATGGAACATAAAACATTTTTATACTGTTTTTGGTTTTACAAATTATTAGTACTTTTCTCTTTAGCATAGTCATTGCCATTTTAGTTCTGAAACTGCTTTATACAGTGGTATATGTACTTAAGCTAATACTACATGCAAAAGCAATAATCACATATATACGTATTATCTGTATGTTTATTGCAGTCTGTATCCCTGTTTTTAACCCTATATAATAGGGGTTTGTTTGTTGCTTTTTTCTTTACTGAACAAAGACGTATAATAAACATTCCTTAGAAGACTGGTCTTATTTATTTGTTGAAATTAGAGGAAAAAATTTTTTTTAAAATTCTGTGTTTGTCTTCACTCTCACAGGTCACTCAAACAGTAGCAAGACGCAGTTGAGATATAATGTAACTCTGCACACATTTTGATAGTCATTTACAATATGCACAGCTGAAGTCCAGCATCTGGATGTACAAAGCAGCATAGTTGGGGTGGACAGTAAATGCTGACCAGATGCTCCTTAGTGATTGTTTGATGCTGACTCTTCCGAAATGGTAGAGGCGGCAGCTAATCCAGAAATTGGGTGCTTATTATCTCCTTGAGGGTTATGCTCAAAACAAGGAGTATTTCAAAGACTCTTATTAAGCCACTCTCCATCATTTATCAGCRGTCCTGGTTAACGGGAGAGGTCCCAGATGACTGGAGGCTTGCCAATGTGACGCCCATCTACAAGAAGGGCCGGAAGGAGGACCCGGGGAACTACAGGCCTGTCAGCCTGACCTCARTGCCAGGGAAGATTATGGAGCAGTTCATCTTGGAGGCGTCTCAAGCCATGTGCGGGACAACCAGGGGATCAGGCCCAGCCAGCATGGGTTCATGAAGGGCAGGTCCTGTTTGACTAACCTGACCTCCTTCTATGACCAGGTGACCYGCCTACTGGAGGAGGGAAAGGCTGTGGATGTGGTCTACCTGGACTTCAGTAAAGCCTTCGACACTGTCTCTCACAGCATTCTTCTGGAGAAGCTGGCGGCTCATGGCCTAGACAGGTGTACTCTGCGCTGGGTAAAAAACTGGCTGGGYGGCCGGGCCCAGAGAGTTGTGGTGAATGGAGTGAAATCCAGCTGGTGGCCGGTCACAAGTGGTGCTCCCCAGGGCTCAGTTTTGGGGCCGGTCTTGTTCAATATCTTTATCAACGATCTGGACGAGGGGATTGAGTGCTCCCTCAGTAAGTTTGCAGATGACACCAAGTTGGGCGGGAGTGTTGATCTGCTCGAGGGTAGGAAGGCTCTGCAGAGGGACCTGGACAGGCTGGATSAATGGGCTGAGGCCAATTGTATGAGATTCAACAAGGCCAAGTGCCRGGYCCTGCACTTCGGCCACAACCCCATGCAATGCTACAGGCTTGAGGAAGAGTGGCTGGAAAGCTGCCTGGCAGAAAAGGACCTGGGGGTGCTGGTTGACAGCCGGCTGAATATGAGCCAGCAGTGTGCCCAGGTGGCCAAGGCGGCCAACGGCATCCTGGTCTGTATCAGAAATAGTGCAGCCAGCAGGAGTAGGGAGGTGATCCTGCCCCTGTACTCAGCCCTGGCGAGGCCGCACCTTGAATACTGTGTTCAGTTTTGGGCCCCTCACTACAAGAAGGACATTGAGGTGCTGGAGCGTGTCCAGAGAAGGGCAACAAAGGTGGTGAAGGGTCTGGAGAACAAGTTTTATGAGGAGCGTCCGAGGGAACTGGGACTGTTTAGTCTGGAGAAGAGGAGGCTCAGGGGAGACCTTATCACGCTCTACAACTACCTGAAAGGAGGTTGCAGCGAGGTGGGTGTTGGTCTCTTCTGCCAAGCAACTAGCGATAGGAYGAGAGGAAATGGCCTCAAGTTGTGCCAGGGGAGGTTTAGATTGGACATGAGGAAAAATTTCTTTACCGAAAGAGTGGTTAAACATTGGAACAGGCTGCCCAGGGAAGTGGTGGAGTCACCATCCCTGGAAGTATTTAAAAGACGTGTAGATGAGGCGCTTAGGGACACGGTTTAGTGGGCATGGTGGTGTTGGGTTGACGGTTGGACTCGATGATCTTAGAGGTCTTTTCCAACCTTAATGATTCTATGATTCTATGATTATTTAGGAATGCTAATCTGATCAAGTGCATAAAATGCTCCTGCTTGATACTTGGGCTACATCAACCCATTTCTGTGCATTTGGACCAAACTTGTGCATTCCTGGTTTGCTTTTTGCTCTTGAACTTTTGTTCCTAGCATTTATTTTGGCTTACTTTCTTCCCCAGTATGTTCCTTCATGGGATTATCCATTTTCTCCCCACTCTTGCTCTCTTCTCTCCATGTCTTTTTGCAAAGAAAAAATTAACTTTGAAAAAGCTACCTCATGCCCATTCACAGTTCTTCTGAGCTAATCTATTTACCTTTTCTTCCCCCTCAGTGTGTGGAGTATTTTCACTCTCAAATCCTACATGCTTTCTCTGACGCTTGTTTAAATAATCCCGAAGATTCATCTTCTGCCTCCCCCCACTTCCTCGGTGTCCTGCTTCCTCAAGTTTTTAAGTTAGATTTTTAGATTCTTTTTTTTTTTTTTTTTGAGTCCTGTCTGTCCTTTGCATATGTTAAACATTTGTTATTTAGTTCCTTTTTTATCTTGAAATAAAATTCTAAATCCTTATCAATAATTTAAAAAATTCCTAGAAAATGGTAGTTTTTAGTGATGCTAATATGCAAAGTCCTGGAGATTCAAGCCTAGCCTTCGCTTCTAAAAAACAGCCACTGGTGAATATTAAAATGCACAGCTAAAAAGGACTAATATTGCAACAAAACATTAATTGTCGTTGTACCAACACCCAAAAGCATGCATACATTTTGTCTTCCCTTGTCCCAAGGGAAGACAAACGCCATCACTCCGAATGTCCCCCCCTTCCTTCTTCTTCCCCCAGCTTTATATACTGAGCATGACATCACATGGTATGGAATACCCCRYTGGCCAGTTGGGTTAGCCGTCCTGGCTATGCTCCCTCCCAGCTTCTTGTGCACCTGGCAGAGCATGGGAAGCTGAAAAGTCCTTGACTAGTAGACTGCTTAGCAACAACTAAAAACATCAGTGTGTTATCAACATTATTCTCATACTAAATCCAAAACGCAGCACCATACCAACTACTAGGAAGAAAATTAACTCTATCCCAGCTGAAACCAGGACACATTTATATCCTGACAATATTTGCAATTCCTTTCGTTTATACAGACAGTCACATAGGCTCACACAAATTCACAATGATCTCTGCAGAGCAAACATTGTGAGCTGCGGTTGACATGGATTTACTTCAGGATTAGCACAGACATCTTTGTGTGATCATTTTGAATTTTCTTTGTGCATGGAAGTTGTCCAAAAAGGGAACAGAGAAATCACAGCGAGTTCAGCCAGCGCTGCCAAATCCACTGTAGCGGGGACCCCTAAGAAATGGGCTGTCACTCAGCGAGGGGACAGATGCAATGCAAAAGCACTGCCTTATTACTCGTCTTCCAATTATGTGTGAAATAAGGGCTGCCTCACGTTAACCAAGAGCAACGTGTCGACAGCAACTTGAGTCCTGGACAAGCGATGTGGTCAAAACCCGTCTCCAGTACTCCTCTATTTCCAGAAACAAGCAGACCTGTTGGGGACAGGCTCCCCGTTATTCCCCGCTGCCGTTAGCAAGCTGTCCCAGGAGGGCAGTGACAGGTGCACCGTGACCCTGGCCTTAGGAAATCCAATCTGTTTTATAGCAGCTCTCCTGTTTTTTTTGGGGAACCATGTGATTTAGGTAGAGCAAGAGCAAGCGGAGCAGGCCCTTCCAGCAGCAGTCTCAGGAAACGCACTTGTGAGCAGCTCATAGGCTTGCATATATTCATAGAAATCGTTCACTGAGCAATTTCAAATAATGAACATACAAATTAAATTGTCAGCAGGAGACTGCTTACGCATAATTCGGGAACAGGGATAATTGCTAAGTGTGATTGAATAAATTGTTTACTCTGCACAGTTTAGATAGCTTTAATAGCAAACAAATTTACTCTGCCCTTACACCTCAGGATTGCATACCCTTTGCATAAACATCTACGACAACCAGTGCATCTGTTAAAACCTGGATACTTTGTCAGATCATTTTAGAAGAAAGTTGGCTCCCGGCTCTAAGTTTGCAACAACCAATTACTATACTATCAGTCAGACACTTGAAAGCCCCGGGATACAATGTTTTATATCTCTGAATCAAATGAGGTTCACAAATAGATAGCCCTTCTTATATAAACAGGAGACACCCTCCCTGCAGAAACAGCATGGGAAAAATTGCCAGACTATATTGCAATACATCAGAAAGTGGCCGTCAGAGGGTCTGAGGTAAAAATGCACCAGAATGCACACACTCCTCTTAAATAAACCTCCAGAATATTAAAGAGCTGAGAGAGTATTTGTCATTCACAATCTCTTCCATACAAACTTCCTTCTAACAAAACGTAATTCTCAGGGATGCTTTCAGGTAAAACCCAAATAAATATTTTTTTCTGTGGAAAATGCGTGTAATTTTTCAATTATACGGCCCGTAATTTTAGCATCTGAGATGGGATTTGTCTCTGTGAAATGTGGCACTTCTGAACTATGCCAGCGCATTTCATCCCACTTCAGACAGTTGTCAAACACACAGAGGATTAATTACTTTCTAAAAGAGCCCCCTTGCATTGTCTATAGAGGGAGTTTAAAAGATTAGTTAGAGTAGACATCTTTTAGCCTGTAGATGCTCAGTATGCTTCCTGAAACTATAAATGGAAACATTTCATAGATCTCACCATTGTCTGAAAATAGCCCTGTCAGCCTGGCACATCTGGGATCCCAAATACAAAGCATTTGTTCTCTTTAGTGAAAACTTTGCCTAAAAAAGGCCGTGGAATCGGGCTCTCATTTGGAAGAGGCAGAGCGCTTGCAATTTTACARAAAGTTACTTATCGTCTGCTTAATAAAGTCTTTCAATGCCCGGCTAGGCTGAAGAGGAGAGGCAGGCTCTGGTCTCAGCTATGCTTCTGAACTCCTGCCGGAGCTCCGCTGAGCGCCATCTCCCCGCATCGTCAGCAGGCCTTATTTCCCCTGTAACACAGAAGAACAGCCAGGCACCAAGAGGTTAGGGTGTACTGTCAAAGATCACAAAGCAGGTCGATGGAGATAAGGAACGAGACTGAGCAATTTGCAACATCCATGTGACATTTTCTACTGTGGACCATTACTGTGGAGAATAACTACATAATTGGAGAAAGTACTTAAGCTATCAAGACTTTAATAGCAAGAGAGAGAAACACGACAGAGAGAAAGCCTGCATCAATGAACAGCTGTAATACCATTAGACCTGTCTCTGCTAACAAAATGCATCAATTCAACACAAATATCTAAAAATTGATCTGGCTATTTGAAGCCAACTGCTCATCAATGTAGATGCAAACAGTTTTTATTTCTTGCCTCTCTCAGATTAATTTATATTAGCAGACTTCAATGAACTTGTGCTTTATTGACATAGATAGGAGGTTAACCCAACTGTTTAAGTCTTTACAGTGGTTTAACAGCAGGACATTAAACTGATTTAATTAAACCAGCCCATTCTCCTACAGTACATGAGACCTTGGTTTAAGAGAATGAACTGTACTTAATACATTCTACTTAGAGAATGTTTATGTTAGCTATATAACTATAGATAATGTTATCTATGTTATCTAATATTATGTAGGTAGCTAAAGGTTATGTAAAATTATGGCCATTAATATCTGCATAGGACTATGTGTTATTATCTATATAAAATTGATGCTAGTCATTCCATTAGAGAAAGGAAGGTTTTTTCTTCTATGCACGGGTGCACCCCACAGCACAAGACTAGAGTCCATCAGAGCCACGTCTACGCTCTTCGTCTGCTTATGGTCCTCCTGGAGGGCCAGGAGATAGGGGCAGCTCTCAGATCCTCCCTCATTTCTCTCTTTCTGCTGACAGCTGTACTAGATACCACCATCTATGTTACCCACGCAGCCTTGGTTCTTACCGCTCCGCTGTGCAGGGGAAATGACATTTAATCACGAATATACTGAAGTATAAAGATCCCAAGAGACTAGCTGCAATCAGGACAAAGTTCTACACCTTCACATGGCTGCAACTATTATTAGTTCATTGCCAAACTAGGATTTTCTGCATTGGGCTAAGCAGATACTGTTTATCACCAAAGCTCCCCACAAAAACAGASAAGACCTGGAGGGTAATGAGAGAAGTACAAAGACTCTATAAAAGACACAACTAGTACAGCAAACTGTGTTTCTCCAATGCATAGCATTCAGTAACGTGCTAGAAAATGCTTACACGTCAGTCTAGATTTGTACAGGAGCCCTCTGACAGGCTGCTTTGTGCTGCTTTTGGAAGCTACTTGGCTTTGCTCCAGAAAGCATAGCTGAATATTATCAATCTCAAACACATGCTAGATGCTATCTCTCACAACCGTTCTTGTGGCCATGCTATCCTGACTCGCTCTTCCTACCCTTTTTCCAGCTCGCTTACTCTGCATATCTCAGGAAAGAGCAAATACATCCATAAGAATGACTGGCCAGTCAGAGGAAACACAGTCCCAAATCAAGTCCTTCGTAATAAATTCATAATATATTTTGGAAAACTGGGCAGCAGGATTCATAAAAACCCTGTTCACATGGCACACATCACTGGAAAGATCCAGATCTCTTCTCCAAGATGTAAAGGCAAGAACAACCATAACAAAGCCAGAGCCTCCTGGGACACATGTTGATGTATACGTGTATGAATAGTTACTTCAAAAATGATTCAGGATTCTGTATTCTTGTTTCCAAAAATATTTAAGTATAATGCTGACCATATGCTCTCGGCTGCTGAAAAAAAAAACCCACTTTGTAGCTAGTTCATCAGAATGTACTGAAAAAGATTTTCTGCCTTTGCAGTCCTCATTTATCACTGGCAGTCAGGTTTTGGGGTGGGCTGGGATGCCCATAGGCTGTACCTGCAATGCCTTTCATCACTGGATGATACACATCAACATCCTGGAGATGAAGGCAGGCTTGGTGGCTACTGTGCCCGTCCTGCAAGACTGGCGGTGCAGGAGTGGGCTAGACAGGGCATCGGCAGAGCAATCTGCCCACACGCAGGGACACAACTGGCCAGCTTTGGAAGCATGTCATTTCTGAGAGCTGTCAAACTGTCACACGAGCATACTCAGTGACATTTCTTAAACATTATGCTCGTGACAAAGCAACCACAGCAGGTGCCAAGTTGAGAGGGACAGTTTTATAAAGGCTATTGTGGCTCCTTGACTCACCATATAGGGGAAATACTGCTTGCCACTCATTTAGGGGGGAATTCAGCTCTTCTAATTTTAACCCCCCCCAAAAGCGAGGCACGCTGCCTAAGGTCTGGGTTCACTCTACAGTGAACGGAGGCACCTCTGTGGGGTGATTCACCCCACGTGTTTTAGATGCCTAAGCTGGGCACTACTCAGTATTCGCAGGCTTCCAACTGGGAGGGAAGGGAGGCGATGCTTAGAGTCCAACGGGGAGAACAGGGCGGGCTCCCAAACCTCTGGCCCCTCGCGCCCCCCGCCCCGCGCACCGCACCGCCCCCTGGCGGCCGCACCTCGCCCGGCGGCCCCCCGCAGCCCCCGGGGCCGGCGGCAGGCGCCTGCGCGCTGCGGCCGCTCGCTGCCGGCCCCGCAGCTGGCGCCGCCCGCAGCCTGCCGCCGGCTTCTGCCTATTTTAGTCACAGCGGCGGCTCGGTGGCCGCGGCGGGACGTGGTGCTGGGAGCGGTAATCCGAGCCTGTCCCCGTCCCGTCCGGGAAACTTTTCCGAGGGCGCGGGCAGGGGCATGGGGCAGGTAAGGGGCGCTCCTGCCGCCGTGCGCCGGCAGCACCGGGGGGGGGACGGCCCTGCGGCGGGGAGGCCGGCGGGCGGGCAGGCAGGCAGGCAGGCAGGGAGGGACGGACGGACGGACGGACGGACGGACGGACGGAGCGGCCGGAGGGGCGGTTTACCTGGGCGGCGGCGGGTGCCCCCGGCTGGCTGCGGGTCCCTCTGCCCCCGGGGCCGGCGGCAGGAGGGGTGGGCGCCGGGCCCCGTGCTGGACCGGCGCTGCCCTGCCCTGCCCTGCCCTGCTGCCGGCGGCCGAGGGGAACGCGCCCCCTGCCCTGGTCTCCGCGTTCCCCCTTCGGGCACTCGGGGGCTCGCGGTGTCTCGTTGCGGGCGCAGCTGCCGGGCGCGGTCCTGCCCGCCCCGGTCCCAGCCCCGACGGGCGCCCTGAGAACGGGGACTCCGCTGGTGCCCTTCCCGCGGGCAGGCGCGGCCTTGGAAGCGGCTCTTGGGAGGGAAAGGGACGGGTTGCTTGGTTGTTGTATTTTTTTTAAAACTATTTTTTTTTTTTTTGTATAAACGATGGGTTTGGTGTTTGCACGTTGTGGGCTAAAATGAAGCWTCGGAGGCCCGGGTGAAGAGCAGGGCTGCAGGGTGACAGCTGTGCTTGCGTCCCTCAGTTCGGGCTTTCCGTGCATCTGTGCGCGATGTAAGCGAAACGCAGCGTGAGCTCAAATACAAGTAACAAACTTCCATTGCCATAGTACAGGTATGCTGCTGTTATCTTGAGTATTAATTAATAAGAGTATTTCTCACGGTATGGGTATTTTTCTTAACTATGTAGAGTGAAAATGTTGTTAAATTTTGTCTAGAATAAAGCGTAGAGTAAGACTAACAAATTTCTGTAGTTAATGACACGTTTCATGGAAATGAACTTGCCCCAAAGAGCATATTGAAATACATCTTTTCTTATCCACTTTTCCATTCACTCCTACTTCATTATAAAAAGGAAGTTGGTAACTTAAACTGTAATTAACTTAATTATGCTAGCACTAATAGTTTGTCTTCAGCTCACAAAAGCAAAGAAATTGATTGTCTAAATTCTCTATGCAGCTTTTGTGGTACAAAACCATAGAAAAGTAGTTAAAGTTCTGCAGATATAATTAAAAAAAAAATTGGAGTTTTTTTTCAATTTTTTTTTCTTTAGACTCACAAAATCCATCTACATAAATGATGGACTGTAAAGTTGCAATGACTGTAAAGTTATGCAAACATACTGAAACAAAGTTTTAAGACGCTCACTTGAATAATGTTGAACAGTAAAGCTGTGGGATACGAATAATCTCAATAAAGTGGATGACGACCTGAGTGGGACACTCTGCACTGTCCCGTATCAGCTTGGCTGAGCTGTTCTCCTACTAGAACCAACTGCTTTAAAATTTTCTTCTACGTCTGTCTTCTGTGAGTGTTGTGTAGGTATCCATAAAACCCCTATCTTTTTTAAAGGCATCTTTGTGTCTGAAGATTTAGGGACTAAATACTTTTGGGAATGGCTTTCAGATGTTTGGCCTCTTGTATAAGGATGTCCTGAGCATAGAAAAATCCTAGAGTAAGCTCGCCTTATTTGCATTCTGAGAATTTCTATTTTCAGACCTAAAACCACAATCTATTACCTTAGCTCTCTATCAAATTCATGCACAAAAAAAAATTAATAGGTTTTGTTGTTAACTGTACTARTTTCTGATAGATGTAATGTTAAAGTGTCACTGAGTGGAGTTTTTTGATATTTGTATTTTTTTCCCTGTTTGGACAACAAATTGACTTGAGTTTTCAATCAGCTGACTTTTTAAACTCTTAGTTTGGTAAATCGAAATCCATATGAAGGAAAAATTACTGGATATTAAAAATATTCTTTTAATTATTTGTCTTATGCTCCATAAAGCTTTCATTTCACTTGACACTATTTCCCCAATTTTTCCAAAATTATTTGACCATGTTGGTTGCATTTTTAACTTTTGATATTAACACGTCTTCATGTATTGAAGACTTAAGCATAAGACTTTGAAGTCTTATGCTGTATTAATCCTTAGCACACATAACCCTAAATTAAAGTTTTAAAGGCCTGATTCTGTACTTCCAAAATTAATTTTTGACTCTCTGAGATAGCAGAGGGTAGGAAATGACAATTGCTTTTTCATCTGTTGAACAGCAGATTTTTTGCTAATTCTTCCATATTAGTTGACAACAGTAGATGTTAGGACTACAGAATTGATCTAAAAATTACAGGGATGTTATTTTGAATATTTGTCCTTCTGGTGTTACCTGTGGATGAACATTTTGGGTTAGAGCTTGTAACTCTGCCTGCCTGTTTTGTTGCTGCTCGAACAGGCTCCCTAGTTGAAATTCATGGGCAGCTCTCCTTCAGAGCCGGTGTCGCATCTGTCCTTGTGTCATTTTGCAGATAGCATCGATCTATTTCTGCCAGCTTTAAAATACCATCTTGACAGAGAAGTTTAGCAGCTTTCTACTGTTCTCCAGTATGTTAGCGGTGCTGCGATGTTTTTTTGTGAGTAGTAAGTTAAGTTAAAATGTCATCGTATAAAGACTTTGAAGTATTAAAGACAAAGCTTATAAAAAATGGAGGTTCCTAGGTTCTAATTTGGGCAACTAAGTAGGTGGCCCAGACTTTCAAAAGCATTAAACATCCTGTTACGACTGTGGACTCTTTATTGTCAAAGGCTTTAAATGACTTGGCCAACACTTGCTGGAGAAACATCTTCCCATGATGACAGTTTATGGCTGGTGGGTTGTGGCATCAGTATCTGTGGCTAACAAGGGGAGCGGTGTTTTGGCTGGGTCATGAGGAGAATGAGATTGTCRTGTGTTATATAGTTGATTTGGCTCGTTGGGTTTCCAGTCTTCAAACGTGTGATGCTTTACAGCCAAGTCTTAAAGAGTAAGGTAGCCTATATTCTCCCAGCGATGCAGTACAAAACTTYGCTATTAAAAAATCAAGCATCTGGAAAGCTTTGTCGATTTGTAATCAGATGCAGCAGAAGTTACTTCTTGTAGCCCATTTTGATCTTGAGATGAGTTGATGGACTTATGGCTGGTTCTGTATCTGTATGTGAGTTTGGTTGTCTTTACTCGTTCTGTTGGCATGTTAAGTGGTGCTTTTATTGGGAGATGACTAGGCAGTGAAAGACTGAATGTAGATGGAAACTCAGCTGATAACTTTTTGCAAAAGATCTAAAGATCCTGCTGTTCCAGTGTAGGGAGTTTATATTGTTTGAAAACAACAGGAGCACAATGATGAGATGTGTGCAAGATGAGCACAAACACAGCTATCCAGTTAGCAATTATCTTCTATGAGCGCATTAAAATGCCAGTCCTGCAGCCTGCTTTCGCTCCGTGTGTGAGCRGCTTTGTCAGGACAGCGGAACTGCTCTCGTGGCTCTGTCGCTAAATTCATGCCAAAGAACTGAAAGAAAATAGGAGTGTGTTTGGATGGTGCCTGTATGATACCTGGACCATGAATTCGTTTGAGCGCCATGATTATTGGTAACAACTTAGTGTAGAATTTGTTTATGCCAAACCCCCACATTTTAATTAACCTTTGTGAATAACTAATGTAGGAATGAAAAGAGGAAAGTGAGCTTTTAAGAAATAAGGGAATTATGTATTTTGGTAAGAATTAGATCAATTTTTTTTCTTTGAAAATCACTTCTATCCAGATATGGATAGCACTATGTCCGTGCTAATGTTTGATCCTGCAAGATGCCTCTGYATGTTCTGTAGCATGCCTTAGCTGTGACAGGCTCTGGGCATCGGAGAGGAACTATCAGAGGGTTGAGGTTTTCTTTCTGATTTCTTTCTTCCTGCTGCTTTAAAAAGGGCTTTAAAAGACTGATTAATTTCAGAAATTGTCCAGCTTGCTTATGCCTTGTACACAAGTTGATTGGGGGGAAAATAATAAAAAGAATGGATGAAGGAACTCAAAATTACTTCACAGCCCAAGAAGCACTCTCAAGTAACAGAGAGATGCTGAGTGTATTCCAGTCTGCAGGAAATATTGAGTGTATTAACCGTGACTCAAAATTGTTTGCTGAGCAGATGAATTACATGACAGTTAGTAAGCACACACGGCAGGGATGTGCACTGTCTCTACAGAATCTACTTGACTGCAAACCCCACCATGTTGTATGTTATAGAGCCTGTTTGCTCAGTGATACGTGCATGTATTTAATTAACAAGACTCAGGCAGAGCTCCATGTAATTTCTACCGCTGCAGCAGTGGGGGACCATATGTGCCTCGCTGGAAGCAGGGTTCTCCCATGTTTCTGACAGGCCATCTAGGAACAGTCGTGTTCTTCCAGCTGGGAACTGCTCTGGGCTGAGAAGACCTTCTGGAGCGCTTGTAACACTGACTGCAGTTCCCTAGAGAGACCAGATTTTAAGATTTTAAAGGTAGTGTCTTGAAATCTTCCAGTTTCTCTTTGTGGTTTGTTTTAAATAGGAATTTTTTACGTTGTATTGGGAAGATGTTTGCCTACAGATACCTTTTTTTTCTTTTTTTTTTTCCTTCTCTCCTTTTAATTGGTGTGAAAGGAAAATATTAAGATTTATTATTACAACAACAACAAAAACCTATGTGTTTTTACATTAGAAATCAGCTTTTTTAACTGTCTCGTTTTCTCCAGGAGTTCTACAGACAACCAAAGATCTTGCAAGCTTGCTCATACTAGGTAGACCAGGTGATTTCCCTGAAAGACTGGCAACCTTGTCATAACTTAGCAGCCTGGGCATCTCCCTTTCTGATTTGGTAGCATCTGATCAACTAGGAGGAGAAATGGTAGTTTTTATCTACTGTTCTCAAAAGTGGTTTGGGGTTTTTTGCCTACTCTGGTTAATGTGTGCGAGATGGTATGTGGCTTAGGAGACCTCCAAATGATCCTGCAAACACTGCAGGAAAGCCAGAAGTTGAGACTGTCTTTGGTTTTGATTTTTGTATGGTTTGTTGGCTCTTTTTTTT